>JASCZI010243366.1:1023-11520 GCA_036250425.1 Stylosanthes scabra
ATATTGTAAGTTGTTTGAGTTGAGAGATTAAACACTATAGTCGATTAGATAAACACTCAAGGGAAATTCTTGAAGTTAGGATTACTTCGAGTGGAGTGGTTTATTGTACGATCGTGAGGTGTTAGGATCTAAAGCTCAAGATTGTAAACGGTTTGTCAAGCACCTTCAAGCTTGGTGATAGTTGAACTTCTCAATTGTGATTGAGAAAGAGTGGACGTAGGCAAGAGTTGCGCCGAACCACTATAAATCTTGTGTATCGTATCTCTATTCTTCATCTATTTAATTATTGTCATCTATATTTTACAAGTGTCTTGGAAAGTAAAAGCTCCTTGTAAGTACTTAAGAATTGACTTAAGCCCAAGGAAAAATACTAGTACGAGCATTTGAGTTGTTTATATTCAAAGTCATTTACGTTTCCGCGAAAATTATCTATTGTTGTTTAAACACTCAATTCACCCCCCTCTTGAGTGTTGTGCTTCGTGACTAACATCCTCAATACACAATCACCATGCATAAGACTCCCTAAAGAGATAACCTTTTTTCGTTAAAATCAATCCTTCTGAAGGACCTTCAAACTTACAAATTCATACTAAATTGCCACTCTCCTGCAAACACAACATACCTAAATCGATAGCCAACTTCTCTTCCCTTTGGCTCTACTACCCCCAAAACCCTTTACTTACTTAAACCCAAAATCATCAACCAACTTTACTCCCCTTTTTCTTAAACATTTTCAGTTTACTCCATCATGCCTTCATTCTCCCTGTTTTTGTTAGTTTATCTTTTTTTCAAAACTTGAACCTCATTTGTTTTCTTTATAATAAACATAAGGTCTACTTCATCATCATACACCACCACACCATATTCTCATGCCAGATCCCTAATTGATCGATTTTACTTGTCACCAAATGCAAGACCTCGATCTATTGTTCTCTATTCAAATTTACTAGCACTAGAACTCATGTCATCTGGTTCTAGTAACCCATGCTCCCCCACAACTATTTCCGACACCCATACTCTTTTGGACTCTTTCTCCCCTTTAATTTTTAAGGTATAGCCCACTCTTTATTTATGCCAAGAAGAAGTCACAAGCAGAAGTTTGTGATTGCTATTTTTAGGGTTTTGGAAAGAGTTAGTAAGGTTGATGCCGATAGGGGTTTTGAGTCTAATGTTAGGGTTTTTCTGACTTCATTTTAGGCTTTCCTACTCAAGGAAGAAGATGGTTCTGTTTGATATTAACTTGTTCCACAAGGGCCATTTTGGGTATGTTGATGGACATATGCGCTATTTGGGGGGGGGGGGGGAGGAAAACCGTCATTGTGGAAAACGACAGTGACTTTTGGTCTTTGTTCGAAGCCCATGAACAATTAAAGCGATTTGGTTACTGGGGGTGATGTAGCAGCGTTGTGGTATAAGGACCCCGAAGATGATAATCTAGAGGAAGCAATGATACAGTTCACCAATGATAGAGATGCGTTGGACATGGTGAGGATAGGAGAATTGAGGGGCATTGTTGACTTGTTTGTTGTTCATGAAACGAGATTAGTGGTGGAGGGTTTTCCTGAGGTTGGATGGATTGATGTGGGAGATGATGAGGAGGGAGCTGGTGGGGGGAATGCAGATGGGGTGGGGGATTTAGGTGCCAATAATCCTAAAGCTGAAGATCCTGAAGAAGCTAGTCATGGTGAGGAAGCCGGTGTTGCTCCTGAAGACAATGTCAAAGCTGTGGATGATGGTGGTGGTCAGAACGTGATTGGTAACAATGAAGGTGGTGAGAATGAGGGTGCTAACGGTGATGTTGCTAAGAATGAGGGTGTTAATGAAGACAATGCTGAATTGCTGAAAGTGTTGTTTCTAATGAAGATGTAGAGAATGGCGAGGATGAGAGTGATGAGACTAATGAAGAGCAGGGTGAGGGGCATGGTTTTGTGGATGATGATACTGAGGAATTCGAATATGTTCCGTCGGAGGAAAACACTGATAGCGCGGATGATGTTCAATTTATCGATAGTGAAGAGGATTTGGATCTGGATGATAATGGGTTTGGAATTGGTGAAAAAGGATCGGGCAGTGGTAGTGGGAATGGGAATGGTGTTGCTGACAAGGGTAAGGGCAAAGTAAATGAAGACTTTAGCCATGATAAAGGCAGTGAGGAACTAGAAGATGGCCATGGGTTTGGGGATTATGATGCAAGTGACGATGATGGTGATGATGCTAGGAGGAACTTATTTTCGGTCCACAAGCCTATTGAGAATATGGGCAACTACCAGTGGCGAGTGGGAACGGTTTATGCCTCTAGGGATGAGTTTAAGGAGACAGTTTCTGCATATGTGGTTTACACAGCAAGAGGAATAAAGTTTGACTACTGTGATAGGAAGCGGGTGATAGCAATTTGTCAACAAAATTGCCCGTTCAGGCTTTATTGTGTGAAAGTCAATGAAGAAGAAACTTGGCAGTTTCGGAGCATGAACGTGAAGCATAATTGTGCCCAGGTGCAACGAGTTGGAATCATGCACTCGAAATGGCTCGGAAAGGCCTTCAAGAGGAAGGTAGAGGTGAATCCGAAGGTGAAGATCAAAGAGTTGGTGGCCAAGACAGACAGAAAATGGAATCTGACTGTCAGTGCTTCAATGGCTGCGAGGTCAAAAACAATGCTCTAGATGAGATCCAAGGAGTGTTTAGAGAGCAGTATAAATGGTTGGGGGATTATGCTGCAGAATATTTAGGAAAAATTCGGGCTCATCTGTACATCTAAAGGTTGCTAGATCTCCAGACTTTGAGCAAGAATCCTGAAGGCCAGGCTCGGTAAATTGGTGCATCTTTCAAAGGATTTATGTGTTCTTAAATGCATGCAAGTAAAGCTGGCAACACTGTAGGCCTTTCATATACCTCGATGGTTGCTTCCTCAAAACACCAACAGGGGGCAATTACCTACAGCTGTAGGGTGGGATCCGAATGACCAAATGCTCCCCATTGCCTACGCTATGGTGGAGTCAGAGAACAAAGAGTCTTGGGTGTGGTTTCTGGAACATCTCGTGGATGATCTTGGGCATGAAAGGGCAACATGGGCAACGTTTATGTTCGACCAGCAGAAGGTAAATCCGTACCTGCTTGATAAGGAATAAAATATGTTAGCATGATTATAGTTTTCCTGTTTAGGGTTGAGTTATTTTAGTGTTTAAGTGTTGGCTTAATAATCTATTTTAATCTGTTTATCGTTGATGTATCATTCTATTTTTTAATTTGGAGAAACATTGTTGTGTAATGAATGCAGGGTTTGCTACCAGCTATAGAAACTGTGATACTTGGCGTTGATAATCGATTTTGTGTGAGGCATCTTTACAACAACTTTTGCAAGAAGTTTCCTGGTTTGTTCCTGAAGGGCATGATGTGGAGATGTGCCAAAGCTAGCCACTGGAAAGATTGGGAAAAAGAGATGAGGGATATCAGGTTGGTGCACTTGGAAGCATTCAAGCATTTAAATGCCATTCCGCCAAGGTACTGGTTCTAATCTCGATTTACTTATCACTTAAAGGTTGAGACTCTGCTTAAAAACTTGACAGAAAGCTTCAATGGGGCAATAGTTCACTCTAGAGAGAAGCCAATTCTTACTATGCTTGAAGACATTAGAGTTTATATCATGACTAGGTGGGCTGAGAATAAGGCACTCATAGAGAAGTGGGAGGGTTTAGTGTTGCCTAGGATAAGAAAAAAGATAGAGAGAATGGCTAGATCTGCTGGGCATTGGCGACCATCTTGGTCATCTGCTCAATGATATGAGATTAGGAAAGACACTCTCAAGTATGTGGTGGACTTGGGTGCAAAAGAGTGTAGCTGCCGTAGATTTCAGCTGAGTGGCATACCTTGCACTCATGCTATTGCCTGCATCAACTTCAAGTCTTTGGACATTGATAACTATGTTGATGATTACTACAAAAAAAGGCTTACGTGAAGTGTTATGAATCTGTTGTGCACCCGTTGAATGGCCTGATTTATGGGATAAAACAGACTTTGAGGACATCATGCCACCCCCATTTAGAACACCTTCTTATAGGCCAACCAAGAAAAGAAGAAGAGGACCTCCCGAGGAAGAAGGTAGCAGCCAGAGCCACCTATATAGAGTTGTCCAGATTCAAAGATGTTCCAAATGTGGAGCGGCTGGCCACAAAAAGAGAAGATGCCCTAAACCAGTAACTAGGGTAAGAGTTTTATTATTATAATTTCTACATTCTACTTGGTTCTAGCTGGATAATTTTTGGTTATGCTAACAGGTTTTTTTTTCTTTTAATGATTCTGTTTTGTAGTCCTTTTCTGTTAGGAATGATAAGGGTAAACGAGTTAAGAAGTAGGGTTCCAAGTTCACTAAGGGAGGCACAAAGAGATCCTCATCCCAGCCTCCACCAGAATCACACAAGAAGAAGCTAACAAAAGCATCATCGTCACAACCTCAGCCCATATACAAGCCTGCTGGGCTAGAATCTGCTAGATTTGGGCCCAAAAAGAAGCCCACAACTACTCCTTCTACTATTAAGCCTGCCCAGCCCAAAAAGCAGCCCACAACCAAGGCCTCATCATCAAACAGCAAGCCGTCAAGCCAACCAATTCACAAAAAAGCTTCAAAGTCCACCAAGCCCACATCAAGTTCACAACCAATTGGAAAGAGGGCACAATTCTCTGTCACCAACTATGGGAATCCTCATGTGTCTCCACAGAAGCTTAGGCTCATGGCAAAACTGCCCCAAAGGGATTGGGGAAACCTATAGATTACATTGTGGATGAATGTGTGCACTTTTTTTTTGTAATTGCCCTTTTTATTTGAACTATTTCACTTGTTAAGTGATGGGGAAATGTTAAATATATGTGTTATTTTGTGTTAGTTGTTCTAGATTATGTAGAAAAGAATAAGGGATTAGAAACTACTGCAAATTGTGGTCTTATGTGATCATTTTGGTTCAGGGTTCAGCATTAGAAACTGCCTATGCTGCTTATTTTTTGTTTTGAGGTAGTATATGGCACAAACATCTTTATGCAGCCTTTAAGGGATTACACACTATTGTAATTGGCATGGACTATTTCTTTCTCTATAATGACATTGTGATATCATGTTGTTATGCTATTGTTACTTATTGTTATGCTATACTTATTGTGTAATTATGTTATATGTGGCTGCACAGTTTCAAACTTCATTTGGTTATAAAGTGCCTATTATTAATCTGCCACTTAGAGAGCTAATTCTTCATTCATAGTTGATTTAATAAGCAACTTCATTCATTCAGTTATACCAATTCCATAAGCAAATTCATCCATTCATAATTGATTTCATAAGCAAAATCACTACAACAAAAGTGCATCTTCATGCAATACATAGTTAAACATTGCATCTTCCTAAACCCTTCAAAACAACACCTTAAACACTGTCACCTAAACTAAACCCAGCAGCATCATACCCTAAGCTTAAAGCTAACATTTAGGGGCATAATATATTGCGGCTACTTGCAGAATTATGCAACCATAATAACAGCAGCAACAAGCACTCAATTATCCCAACAACAACAACAACCTTCATCTTCATTTCAACTTCCTTAACCTTCAATTTCAGGCTCCCAACCTTCTTCCTGAGCTTGACCTTCTCAGCTTCTTCTTCTTCATATACCGAGTCTGCCCAAACAAAAAAAGTTGCAGCCTTCCTTCACCTACAACCATTCCACCAACTATTTCAATAAGCCATATACACTAAACCGCACCCTCAACAGAGCCCGCTAGATAAACAGAACCCACTATATAATGTAAAAAAAATTCAATCAATAGATCAACAACACACACATCTAAACGAATTACCTGATAATTCGCGCAACCCCAAAATCTCCTTCCTGGGTTTTCCTTCGTGTGGGACACTCTCAGCACCGGTTTGATTCCATGTTCGCAAAGAAGTGTATTACTTTCAGAGCTTGGGTGGCTACAACGCGAAGCCCTCGAATTCGAGCTACGTGAAGCCATGGAATATGGGCGCCGCCATCGACAGAACCCTAACGGAGCGCTTTCGGCGGAAGAGTCCTCTTTCCCTTCTCGAAGAGATTCTTCCTCACCCCCTTTTCTCTTTAAAAAATTAAATATCTTTTATTTCTTAACCAACGTTCACTAATAAATAACTACCGAGGGGCAATTTCCTCAATTCATTCATTTTGAAAAAAATTTAAATGTTTGTGACTTATTTTTGCTCAAAAAAACGTTTGTGACCAAATTAATTTTCCATTGAAACTATTGTGACTAAAATCATAGTTATTCCTATACATAAGATCTACTTCATCATCATACACCACCACACCATATTCTCATGCCAGATCCCTAATTGCGCGATTTTACTTGTCACCAAATACAAAGCCTCGATCTATTGTTCTTTATTCAAATTTACTAGCACTAGAACTCATGTCATCTGGTTCTAGTAACCCATGCTCCCCCACAACTATTTCCAGCACCCATACTCTTTTGGACTCTTTCTCCCCTTCAATTTTTAAGGTATAGCGCACTCTTTAACCATTTTATTTCACACCGATATTCCTATATGTACTTCGACTCTTGAAACATTTCCCCCGAGTTCACTCCTTCTATCCTTTCAACCAAGATTGTTTGCTCACAACCTTTTCCACCATAGTGCCTAGTAATTGTTTTGTCAAAACTCCCACTCTCACTTTTATTAGAGTTCAACCTGCTCAATTTTCGCTCGTTAGCATCTTCTATACAAACTATTCTAGCTTGATACTCTCCAACTTCATTGCACTCCGTCATCACCATCTTCGCTAATTGATCTCTCTCCTTGGAAGCAATGAAGCATTGACTCTGATTGGTATCGAAAGAAATCTACTCTTCCAAAATTTCTTTTGTAATTATTGTTCTCATCTCCAACTCTTCGTTCTCACCACGATCCAACACTACCATCATTTTTGCCGTTGGATCCTAATCACTTTCATTCACAACCTTTACTACTGGCATCAACTCATCTCTAATCAGCATCACTTAGTACATATTAGCTTGTTTCTCAAACAACAGGGAACTTGTTATCCCGCATACACCTTGCCTTCCCTACTAGCAGCCTCTTCCCTATGAGACTGCTCTTGTTACCTTTCTCCGCTATGGCCTTCAAAGCGACGCCCTTCGTTGTATATCTTATGAAGGCAAAAAAATACGGTGTACCTTTCTTTATCTTTTCCTAGATAGGTAAATGTAATTTATCATACCAGTCCATCCGAACAAATGAAACCGTTCCTTCTTTGAAATACACTCATGTAAATTGCCCATAAAGATAGTAAAGAAAATAGTCTCCAATCGTATGAATTCCTCCCTTCACCATACCCTTTGATCCCATTGACTTAGCTAATGCTCCCCATCCTATTTCCTCTTAGACCCCATGAGTTATTGAAGGATCATTCCCCTCTATCTTAGCGTAGATTAGATCTTCCCATTTTATTCATTTCTTTTATGATCTGGAATCGTCTAGAAGAGGCATATAGAGACCCTAATCAAACCTTTATATTATGTTATTCTTCAGCTCCCAAATTATAATCCTAATTCCATATTTACTAGTCAAATAGAAGGGAATGCAAGTTATGGTGAGGAATAGATTACAAGATATGAAAATCTATAGAGCGCCAATGTTTCTAGGGCTTTGCATTTGAGAGAGAATAATGAGATGAAAGTTTACGGAAGATGTAATTGTGGGCTCAATGTGGTATTATTGGAATCTGAAATGCGACCAATCATGGGAGATGGTTTTAGAGTACTTATGGTTAACATTGCTTATGTTTGTGTTTGCAGAAAAATGATTACTATTGTTTTCACTAGGTTGATGATATTGAAAGTGGTTATTAGGTAGGCTTGACGATGTCTCTAATTGGGGTAAAGACAGATGAGGTTGATATAACTAGATCTCTAAAATTGTTAATCATTTTAGAGGGTAAAGTAGTGCTTTAATCATCCTTAAATGAAGATTGGTGGAATCCATAAGTAATAAAAGTTACAAAATCAATGATGATTAACAAGGTAGTTAAAATCACGAGTTGACTCGCCGAATCGCACGAGTTTGCAATTGTATTCTCTCCTTCCGTCTCAATTATGCTCTACGAGTAGGAGGAATGGTCTTTGCATAGAATTGCCGGGGAAACGCGCACAGTTGCTTGAATCGGGTTTCTGCCGGCGAGTTACGTCTATGGTGTATGAGGAAGACTAAGCCCAGAAGCGTGTTTTGTTGACCTGTTTCAAATTAAAACCTTGCCCAAATCATGGTGATAAAAATAGATCCAACCCTAGTTTTTCTCTATTTCACCTCTTTCTCATACGCATATTCTCTAATCTCTCTAAAGTACCTCCTCTGACTCTCAATTGAAGCTCTCTTCTCTCATAGCCATTAGATCTTCTTTTTCCTTCCCTTTTGTTATCAGTTTTGTTCTTCTTCACCCTCTTTTTCATTTAGACGCATTGATTGATTTAGAGTTAAATTAATTTGTGTTGTGTATTATTATTATTAAGAAGAATGAGAAGAGATACTTGAATCACACATCGAAAAAAAGAGAGTGGAATAAGGATAGAGAAGGCGTACTGTTTGAATTTTGATGTGGAGTAGCTATGACTTATGAGTTATCACTGTCATTTCTTATTATTTGGATGACTATTACAGAAAATAATTGAACTTTTTTAAACAAAGAATTATTAGTGTTGATTTTTTCTCTGTAGTTAAGTAGTAATATTTATTCCTCTCTTCTTCAAATGGAATTAATTTTATCTTCTGTTTAGTTGAATAGCATTTTTTATTTCTTTTTTTTTTTGTTGATGTATGAACAGTAATAATGGATAGATGTGTAAAAAATGAATTTAATTATATATACTTTAAAATTTTTAATATATTTTATAATTTTAGTTTATGAGTTACATTTTCGTCTCCTCTTGCGATTTTACGAATTACGATTTTGTATCGGTCTTTCGAGTCGAGATAAAAACTAGGATTATATTACTACCTTAGTGATTAAAGTATTACTTTACAACTTTACCAATTTAACAACTTTAGAAGATCTTTATCCGATATAACTGCCCAAATGAGATATAACTGCACAGATGAGTAAGAATGGAGGATGCAATAATGATTAGGCAATGATGAAGATTGTCATGAAGATGGCAAAGCTTAAAGTAGACATTCGAAGTATGTTTTCACCCGTCTTTTGGTGTATATGTAGAGGTCTCATTGTGAACATTTTTCTAGTGTTGAGGATAAACTAGGCGTAGATGCACGATGGTGATGTTTTAGAGTTGAAAAAGATGCTGATGTGCTTGGGTGTAACTAGTGTATATGTTTATAGAAATCTCCATGAATGATGAAACTTTTGACAAAAGTACCATGTTTGATTTAAAAATTGACGAATGTGACCCATTAGATTTAAATTTTGACATATATACACTCCAATACAATATAACAACAACAAAAATAAGGGTAAATTAAAGATATTTTTCATTTCTAAAATTTTTTAAAAAATTTATCTAAATCCCTAACATTTAATTTGTTTCAATTTTATTCTTGGTATTTCAAATATATTTAAATTATATTCCTTTAGTTAATTTTTTTCATACTCAACTATTAATCAATATAGTTTTCTAATTTTACACATACTAATCCTTATCCTAATTCTAATATGATGCATGAGCATTTTTATATACTTATCTTCCTCATTTGAATAACTTTCTGCCTCATATTAACTTAAAATCATCTAAAAATACTAAATATGTTTATAATTATCCATAATTACCATTTTGTGATAGATTAGTGGTACTTTGATGATTTTATTGATTATCTTCAGGAAAAATGAAGAAAGGAAGCTTGCAGAGCAAGAAATGAAGTTTGGAAGCAAAGCAGAGCAAGAACCCCACGCATATGCGTGGAAGAGAACGCATATGCGTGCTACACATACTCCAACCCACGCCTAGGCAATTCCATCACTCTTAGGCGTGGCAACTCACTTCATCAAAATCCACGCATATGCGTGGATAGCCACCTAGTTCACGTTCCAGGGTTACGTTGTCAAAACCTTAAATGTGACCATGACTTCATTAGCAACTCCCCATCCACACATAGGCGTAGAAGACCCACGCATATGCGTGGAAGACATTAAGGTAGCAAGCAACTAGAAGACCCACGCCTAAGTCAGCAAAGCATGGCTCCAAGTTTCTCAAGATCCACACATAGGCGTGGAAGTCCACGCATATGCGTGGAAAGCTACCTCATCACGTCCTTAGTCACATTTTGGAAGAAGTGGAACGTGACCCCAGCCTAGCTAGCCCTTTCCAGAGCCACGCATATGCGCAGGACAGCACGCATATGCGTGGAAGGCAAGCTCCTTTCAAACTCGTTCAAGGCCACGCACATGCGTTGATGCAAGCATATGCGTGGAAGACATTTAGCCCTGCCTAAGTCACGAAGACCCACGCATAGGCGTGGAAGTCCACGCGTATGCG
>JASCZI010243369.1:0-12515 GCA_036250425.1 Stylosanthes scabra
CTATGCAACATAGTAACTTGATTAGGAATGGACGGCCATGATTTATTGGGTTACTATGCAGTGCATAGTAACCGGCGGCTTAGCCGCCCCACTTGTTTACAACATTCAAGATATTATATATCTTTAATTTCGAATTATGCTAGCTGAATATCAAAATTAATCATAAAAAATAATCATTATGTATATTATATATTAAAATATAAAATAAATATATAATTTAATTTATTTTTAGTGTGTATTTTGTATTTTAATATATATTATATATTGGTAATTAATTTTAATGATTAATTTTAATATACAAATATAATTATTTTTAATTTCATTCGTAGTATATATTTAACCATTTAAAAAATAGATATAATTGATAAAGTAGTGCTACATATATAATTATATTTTTTTTTTCTCAACACTTAACTAGCCAGTATGTTTTTATTAATTGATATAAAAAATCCTAAATATATAAATAAAGTGTATATATTGGTCAAAATTATTAGCTTACATTTTTTTATAACTTATATTTAAAATATTTTGGTTTCCTTTTTATGTGTATATTATACATTAGTGTGAATATGTCACATAAATAAAAGTGGTTAGTTAATTCAATGTGTGGTTAAAAATTAAGGATAGGACTAACATATGGAGATCATCATTAGGGAAAAAATTAATCTCAGAGTAGCTAAGTACCTAAAATTGTTTCATAATAATAATAATAATAATAATAATAATAATAATAATAATAATAATAATAATATGAGCTAATCAACAAAAATTCAGCTAAAATTAGTCAATAATTTAAATTAGATATTTTATTTTTTTATATTTTAGATGCTTTATTTTTTTTAATTTTCAGATGTTCAATTTTTATTGTTGATTACTTTAGATTTCAGGTATTTTATTTCTAAAAAAATTATAAATGTTCCACTAATTTTTAATTGTGGATGTTCTATAAACAGTAGTTATAAATATTTTATTTTTATTGTCTGATTTGTTGGTTAGAAAATATTGATGACAGAAATATGGACACTGGACACATTATCTCTGGCCCAATTTCCACTGTCTCTATATCCACTTTTGAACGAAAGACACGAATGGATACAAAATTTAGGAGGATAGATACATGAATTTTTAAATTTTTTAATAAAAAAAATTTTCTTTTTACTCACAAAATTGTTTATTATTCCAACATTACCTTTTTAAAATGATAAAAATGTCATTTACATTAAATTTTAGCTTTATCCATATATGTTTTGTTTAATATTATCAAACACACCACAAAAATATTAAGTTTTAGTGTCCATGTCCTATTGTTTTTATCCCACTATTTTATTTTATCCTGTTGTTGTAAACAAGCCTTAGTGTTTTCTGTTGTTTTTGACCGAATATTAATTTCAGGTTTTTTTCCTGTCCTATTTTAACTTTTTAAACAGACCCAAGATATTATATTAGTTGTTACTTGTTTATTTATTTGGTAATTATTATTTTAGTAGTTTTTGTTAGTATATAGTACATTGTTTATTCATGTATAATTATATTCCGGACATATTAATAGCGAGGAAGCATGTACGATAGAATATGTGAATGTAAATGCAAAAGTAAAGTATTCTTTTAATATAATACACTTGTTTAATTTATATGTCTTAATCAGATTTCCTCCAACTCATGGATATCATTAACATAATATTCATATATCCTCTCTCCTTTTTTTCCATGAATATTAATTGTTAACAAAATATTCTCCATAGTTATATCTTTTGCATGTTACTGCACGATGTTGTTGGAAATGAATTGAAGATATGCGAAGAATAACCTTAGGACACAGTATCACAAAATTATTACTCATTTAACTTATAATTTTATGTATATAGTATTTATAATTAGAAAATGTATCATAATACACATGCATTATAATATTTAAAATTTTCTATTTATTTAAGTAACAATTAAATTGTTAGACCATGATGAAAAATACTTAATTATCGAAAAAATTTCAGGAAGGAGCCAAATAAAAAATATTTAAAAAAACATTACAAGGTGTTAAATAAATGAGTTTTTTATTTTATAACAAATGAGACATATATATGTATTATAATTTTCTTAATTTTTCTTTATAAAATTCTAAAAATAAAAACACAAATTAAATACATTTTAAAATTCTTAAAATTATTTTTCAGAAAATCACTTATTTATATATATAGCCGCCAAAATTGACCTTATTTGATGTTAATGCGCCAAATAAAGGAATGGGGCCACTTTAGAAAAAGGAAACATTAGAAGCTGACAAAACGGTATACCTAACTCTTTTATAATGGGCACGCACGCACACAAATAATACATCCATGACTCCCAAAATATGATCATCACTTCAATTTCATCTCAATATCAATGGAATACACCTATTATCTATGAAGGATTTTGATGTCTTAGGTGGGTATGCTCTCGAATTCGAGATATCTTGAATAGAGAAAAAAAAATATTATGTGAGCTAAAGCTCATAGGCTATTATTTATGAAAAATTGCCTTTTATAATAAAAAATTGTTGAAAATTTTTATATGTATATTTCTATGTTACTATAATCATATATTAAAATTAAATTCAACCAATTTATTTTAAAACATTTAAAACATTATTCACATTTATTTAATAAATTTAAATTAGATATTCGTTATCTTTTATTTTTCAATGTATTCCCGAATCTGATAGATCAATAATTGATCTTTTATTAATCTGAGTTTCATTTAAGAATTTATCGTTGACTAATAAATTATTACAATATGACGTGATTTAAACTATCAACACTTACTTAAATAGATTAATAAACTAACCACTAAATCAATCCAAATTCATCAAATATTCATTATCTAAATCCTGATAATATGTATGTATGTATCATCACTACTAATTAAGAAATGGGGAGCAAATGCTTTAGAAAAGAGAATCGAGGGAATATTATGAAAGATCATTCCAACAAAATAATTCACACAAAAAAGAATGTTACATTCACAATATATACATACACTTGTACCAAATGCAAACCATTAACAAATGGATACTGACACTTAGCCAATAAGGTACGTGTAGTAGATAAACAGAAGAAAACAATTACGAAAGCGTAGAAGAATAATGGATCAGATTCTATAGATATATACATCAGTGATGATAAAATCAACATAAAAACAATTTGGTCTATGTTATTTATTTGGGATATTAAAATTTCAAATGATTTTTTAGGACCACTTAAAAGAAAAAGACGAGAAGGGGTATAATACGAAAACATTATATGCACATTTATTTTATTAATATTTATTTTTTAATACGGTTTCTTATTGATAATTAATTATTAACAATTGTTAGTAAAAAAAACTTTTTAATGGTTAAAAATCCTATAATTTATCGATTATTATTATAACACATGTTAATAATAAAAATATATAATTGGCATAAAGAGTTTAATTCATTAAGGGAAATATATATATAGTAGTCATGATACTATTGTCACTCTTTTTTTTTTAGTGGGAAAAAAGGGGAGGAAGGAGATTAAACCCATTAATCTTTGATAAGAACTCGATTTGAATTCACTACTCAAGAGTGACAAATTCATGTTGAATACAAATTTGACTAGGAAAAATGGGCAACAAAAAGAAATTGATTGATGGATAATAATGGAGTTGGGACTCATCTTCAAGAGTAGTGAATTAAGTGCGTTTGGATTTGATTTCATTATTAGATAGGGTCACTGTTTAAAGATATTCGAAATAAAATGTTTGAACAAAAAATATGAGTTTAAAAATTAACTAAAAAGTGTTATAAAAAAACATTGATTAAGAAAATTAAAAATATATTTATGCATTAATTATGTCTGAGAAGAACCAAAATCTTTTAATTTTGTAGTCCTAACCAACACTCTTACATGGACATTCTTTAGCTAAATCCTAATTTATACGTCAAGATTTATGAATTTTAAAATGAATAATTCAAATTAACAAAAATAATAGAAAATGTGAATTAAATTAAAGAAAGTATTAAGTTTTGCCGACCACAAGTTCAAGCAAGCACACCTTATAATTAAAAATTAGTGGGTCATAAAAATTTCAAAGATAAAAATTATGGTGAAAGTTTTATGTCTTAACTTAATATAGAATCACTAATCATATATTTTTTTTATTTAAATAGAATCACTTTTATTATAACTTTTAACTTATCTGCATTTGTATTTTAGTGTAAAGAGAGGATGGGAACCAAATTTCTCTAGACTTTCAATCTCTCCCTCATATACAGCTAGATCTTATATATTGATTATTGAAGCATATTTTTTATTTTCAATACCTTCTAGATGTTCTGTTAATGACATATATATAAAGAATAATGAATTTTATGTATGTAAATATATAGAAGCATTTGGATACCACGTCTCCATCTACTTGTTTAGAAAATGACACTAATTATATATTGATTAATTAGTTTATCTTCAAACCATGTGATAATAATCCCAAAGTTTAGTTATTAAAGCACTTTCAACTACAAAGATACTTCATACTTGAAAGTTGAAATATTCTATAAAAATAAGGAGTTGAACGATCTTTTTGATGGATTATTTTTTACCCCCACCAAAATTCTTTATTTATAAAATGCAAAAAATAAATATTAAGTAGTCTGTAAATATCCATCTGGTTACTCGCACATGCACATGGATGTGTATGGTATATATGGCATGCCTTAGAATTTGAGGAACCTTCTTTGGTACTTGCTCATGTGATTTGAAGAAATTAAATTGTTCTTTTTGGAAATGAACGCAGTTGCGAATAACATTCTGACCATGATTTATTTGCAATTAAATAATTAATAATTTATATAATTAATCTCTTATTTTATTTTATCACTTTATAATTTTTTTAATCTTAAATGATTTAAATTCATTGTTTTTATTACTCTTTATTTTGTAACTTTTTGCCATAGCTAAAACTATAAAGACAGGAGCAAGCAAATACATGTGTGGATTATAGAATATTTAACCAACTTTATGGTCCCGGATCATATCATATACAATAATTAAATAATAAAATATGTTCTATGAAAGGCAATGCAACCCCATGATTAAAAAAAAATGAAGATAACTCTCTATCGGTCACTGTTTATTCATCTTATCCTTTGAGCCCTGTCTTTTGAAAGAGGAACATGGTCTAAGGTTAGTGATTCATGGCCTACTCCAATTTTGTTCATAATTTAATAAGTGGATTAAAATACTCATCAACAACCCTTCACTTTATTATGTCTTGTTCTATCTTATCATTTATTTAGGATTGATTAATAATTATTTGTATTTGACTCAATTTTTATTTAGGCTTATATATATATATATAATTTTAAAATTGTTGATCATTTGTAAATAATTGAACTTATTAAGCATAACGTTATAAATGTTCAAACAAATTTTACTAAATAATGAATCAAAAGAAAAATTAAACAAAATAAAATCAATCAACTTTTATATGTGAACAAGTTACACGGGAGATTTGAAAGAAGCAGCATTGTCTCTCTCAAATTTGGAGTACTCACTTTCTTAAAAGTTAAAAGCAATGTATGGGAGAAAGCCAGAAAGAAAATAAATAAATAAAAAAAAGTTAAAAAGGTTTTCAATAATCAAAATGTAGTGCACATTGCGTCAGAGACCAACAATAATAATCACTCACCATTCACCAAGCAATAAAATTAGTTATTTCTTGCTGTGTAGAAATATCATGATGGGTTAGATTAGTAAGAAACACTAGTATATCTCTTTCTTTTAACGAATGATTTTGATTGAGTTTTAGCTACATAGAATAGTTGATGTTACAAGAACGATCATGCTTTCTGCTGTAATATCTCATGTAATATTAAAATTCGTAAGTGTGTGATATTATTTAAAAAGGAATTTTTTAAAGACACTTATTGATATATATTCTTTTTAAGGAAATTCACAAGTGTTAACAAGACCTTTAAAAAATAATAAATAAGCTTTAGCTAACGCATGTATTATGGATAAATATAAAATTATTATTAGTAAAAGCTTTTAAATTTTTTATTTTAATAACATATTACAAATACATTAGAAACTTAATTTCATATGTTTCTTATCAAAATTTCTCAATGAATAATATTAAATGTGCCCTTAATGATATATTATCTAAAACCTAATAATAAATAATAGTAATAATAATGTATTATATTGAGTGCTATAATAAGTATTAATTCAGGGACACGGTTTTTGTTTTCACCTTTGCATTATATAGGTGTTATTTTGTTTTTTTTTTTTTTTTTTCATTTCGATTATAGATTCATGAATGTCTTATATTGGATTGGAAGTGATGTATGTTAGCCAAATCTACATCGTTTCTCCTTCCACTTACAATTTTCTTAATACTTTTACTAATCCATGAATTTTTTTTTTGAAGACAAAAATAGCAATTAAAATAATTCATGAGGTTTTATCTTTTTATGAAAAAATTTCTTTTTTAATTAATACTATATTTTTGTGTTATTGCAATATTAGTAATAAGCTGTTTTGGCACTAGTCTTAGCTAGAATCTAGCTAGGGACATATCACCAGAAATTCACAATCAGATGATTGAAACAAACAATTTTGTGATGGATGGGATCTACTCTTTAATTTTTTTTCCCCCCCACTTTCGTAAAGAAGCCAAAAAGAGATGTGAGTCAACATTCAAACTTGGCAATGTTTGGCACTTGGGTTATTCTATTATGAGTAGCGACACACTAATGGTCTCATTGACCAAACTTAGAGGATGTTATTCAACCACTCTTTGAAAGAGACTTCTCCAGTTATGAAATGCTCTAATTCATCATTGCAAGCCCCAATTAAAAATCTATATGGACTTTGGTAACATAATTATTTAGTTGGTAGATATATGATAAATAATGTGATGGGTTTAGTGGCCATCCATTCATTTTATTTGAATTTTCCAAGTTCCAACTACATGAATAATTACCATTACATATGAAGGAAAATACATAAATTATTTTGTTATTTGTTTTTCAGGAGTATCTATGGCCGAATGTAGTGACTAATTCTATCTTTGCAAATCGTTTGTTTATGAACTGATAATCACCAGATATATGGAAATGAATAACAATATTATACCTATTTTATTGGGCCTTATTTTGGGCCTCTCTTTGCTCAGCAAAATATATCACACTAATATATCTAATATCACTGGCTCACTGCTCAACACTTATTATTTTCATGACCCAAAGAAAAGGCTCATCATTTTTTGGAAAGAAAGCCTTTTTCAGACTTGATAAGTAGTCAGCCAACACTTTTTTTGGACTTATCAGTCCACATATTAATACACACGAATGAATAGCTCTTTCGGCCCAAGTGAAAAATACTACTTAAATGTGAAATGACTCAAATGAGTTCTCTACAAAATTTAGAAAAAAGGACCAAAACCAAGAGAAAAAATGTTGAAAAAACAAAAAAGTTCTCTACAAAATTATAACTGTTCTTTCTATCTATAGTCTATATATTAGCTACAGTATACTATTTTCTCTGCATTTAACCTAAAGTGATAATAACAACCAAAACTGAAAAATAAAAAAGTAAATGCAATAATTCTTAATCAAATGCGTAGTACATTGTTGCATTATGAACATCAAAATCAAATGAAAAAGCAAAAGTTAAATCAGAAATTTATTTCATTACGGTGTGCATTGTTACATTATGAAAATCACTACAAAAATCGTAAAATTAAAAGAGGTTGAAAAAGCTTACTTGGATTTTGTTTGCTGTAAATGATGCCACAGCCCACAGATGGCCCACAGATGCTGAGAAGGAATGAGTGATGAAGAAGAGGATTTGGAGCGAGACAAGTTAAGAAAAATTGAGCAAAAAAATCACTCTGTTAAATAAATGTAACAAGAGAATCTTGCATTGTAATAAATTTTAAATAAAATTCAAATCGACTGTGAATAATCCTTTACCTGTCCTGCTAGGGATACATGAAGATGAAGGAAAAAAGAAAGTACCACGATTAAAATCATAATCATATAATGATAATGATAAAAACAGCTCCCGTAATAGTGTAATACAATTGTGTTGAATGCAGAACAGAGTGACAATGAGAATGGAAAAAAACAAAAAAAAGAGCACTTGTTTTCGTTTTACTTTTTTTTTTTTTAAAAAAAAAAAAAGAAAAAGAAAAAGTCAAAGGCGTTATCGGGATTGGTCCCTTTCCAACCCCCACCGCCTGACACGTAACTGAAACCCCAACGCCGCCGCAAGGAAGCTAACCGTCTGCGGTGGCGAGAGAATCGCCACCACGTTCCTAACCGTAGCCACCCTGAGTTCATCCCCTCTCTGAAAAACCTCTTCGACTGCATTTCTCAGCCCCGCCATAGCCTCATCAAGCTCATCAATCTCGCCATTCAACAACCTACCGACTCTCCTAGCGCGTTGCAACACGCGCGGACTAGCCACGGACTCCTGAACCCCCGCCATTGCACCGGAAAGCTCCCTCTCCCCTCTCCTTGTCTCCGCCCTGATCCTCTCAATCGCATGGATCTGGTCCGACGTGAGGTCGTGGAGAGCGGCATCGGCGATGCGGAGGATTAGCGATGGCTTGTAGTCTCCGATCCAGAGAAGTGCTCGCTCGTAGGTGGAGAGCCAGGTGGGAGAGAAGAGGAGCAAAACGTCGTCGTTTTGGAGGCGTTTTTTGTGGTCGAAGTATTGTTGGTAGTGGGAGAGAACGGTTTCGATTAAAGTGGTGTGGTTGTGTTTTTGTTGAGAGTGGGGAGCGTTGGAGAGTATGAGAAGGTCGTTGAGGAGAGTTTGTTGGCGTTGGAGCCATTCTTCGTAGAAGGCGTGAAACTGTTGCTGTGACTGAGAGTGTGAGTTTGTTGGCATTGTGTGTGAATTTGTGTTGGAATTTCGTGTGTTATGTGGTGATTTATAGTGAGATATTTGTAATTGAATTGAATTTCTTAGCGGGTAAGGTTTTTGGGGGGTTTTAGCGTAGATATGGGAGGGAGGGAGTGAGTGAATGAATAGGGATAAGGGCGGTGGTTGGGAGGAAGCACCCAAGTAGGAGTGTTTTTGTACGGATTGGTTGGTTGCTTCCATAATTGTTTACTTTTAATTTTAGTATTTATTTAGCCGCCAATGGAAACACGGCAACGCACAACGTACAGGGTCAAACTGACACATGTGCAATAATAATAATAATAATAATAATTATTTTGAATTTGATTTCTAAATGGAGTAATAATAAATATGCCATTAATTTTAATTTTAGGATGAATTTAGATAAGATGTGTACTATAAATTTATTATTGTTAGAAAATTTTAATTTTTTATATTTGATAAATATAAAATAAATATATTTAAAATTTTAGCTTAAATTTTTGAAATGAAAAATATTTTTTTTTAAAAAAAGTAAAAATACTATCTAAATTAGATACGAACTTCTTTGTTCTTTCTATATTGAAAATATGAAATGATTTGAACATAAATCCGTGTGTGGCTACTCGAAAGGTCGTGTTTGTCTGAACTCTGACTGTTGAAGAAATGAAGTCACCATTTTAAGTGAAAAAAAATTATTATATAAAGCTATATATTGCTTGCTATATATATATATATATTCGTAACGAAAATTTATTTCTTATTTTAAGTTTTAATATCAAAATTTTAATTTTTTTAAAAAAGTCTATCCTTGATTAAAAAATTTAATTTAAAATAAAGATAATAAATTCATATTATTGATATATTAAATAATAAATAATATAGAACACACGACTTAATTTATTATTATAAGCACACATAATTATTTTCCCCCATTTTAGTAATTTATTATTTCATAGATAATACTATTTAAACAAGTGATTTTAGTTAATTAAGTTCAATCAAATAATTTATTTTTATGCTAAATAAATTATTTCGATGTTAAATAGTATAAAATATTATACATAAATAAAATTTAATTTAATATCAAAATAGTCTTTTATTTAATATAAAAATAAATAATTTAATTAAATTTTGATTGACTAAAATCATTTGTGGAATTATTATTTTTTTATTTTATCATGAGTCTATGAGCATGAGGCGGTGACGGAGTGACCTCGCCAGCAAGTAATTGCCGGGTTTCAGGTGATGGAGATGGAGGAACAGTTTCTTCGTCTCATACTCAACTGCAAATAATAAAATATTATTTGGGGAGTATCATTTTAGAGCCAAATTTAGCTTTCATATATTATGCATCATTTATAATTTTACACAAATATTTAATCGAATAATGTTATATTAATAAAAGATAATTATTTTTTAAAATTCATCATTTTAAAAATATTTTTTACTCAAAATTAATTGAATAGTGCTACGAAACCAACGTTAGAAAGTCAATTGGGAGCCAATAACAAAGTTATTATTATTCGTAACTCATATATCCAAAATTAAGTTATCATCCAAAATTTATATGAGTTATCATTTATAGCTACATATTAGCTTGCTATTGGCCATAATATATTGGTTCCCTAGTCTTTTTCAAATTAATTACATAATTATATAAAATATTCTATGTTATTTGTATCTGAAAAATTGAACTCTTTAAAAATATATTTGAGATTTAAGTTTTTAACCCTTTCATAAAATTATTTTTAAAAATTATAATATAACTAAATAAGTACATTTGAAATACTTTATTTATAGTAATAATTTGCAATATAAATGTTTTCTTATTTATTATATTTAAGCTTGTGAAAAATATTAAAAGAGGAAAAATACTTAATTAGGAATATTGAGATGTAAGCAATTACGTATAATAAAAAGGAATTTTTTTTTGGTATTTTTATTAGAAAAAATAGTTAATGTTGTCATTGATCTCATTTTGGATCGCACTCACTGATTTTTTTCACATTAACATTTCGGCATGTTATCATATGGCACGTGAAATGGGTACGGCACAAAAAGAGAAAAAGAGAGAAATTCATGTTTGATTATGACCTTCGTCATTAAGCCACTCTTCTCCTCCTACTGGTCTTTGACGACCAAATTGGACCAATTGGCACATTCCCCTGTCTGCTATTTTTGCTACTGCATCATCTTTTCTTTTTCCCAATAAATGCTTACGACAATGATGACTGATCATGAGATACTATACTATAGTTTTCCAGAGATTTTGTTAGGCAAATTATTTTTTTTAAAAATTAGTTAAATTGATATTTTTGTTAGTTAAACGAGATATATATTACTACGGAGCCGAACTCTTTCAAAATCCCTCCTTAAATGCCTTGGACATCCTGAACCCGAACTAGCAATGATCGAGGTCTACAAAAGAGTCTGTGACACACACATAAGAGATATGAGCTTAACACAACAAAAATTCTGAGAGCTAGATACTATTGACCAACACTCGCCTCACATTTCCACACTAAAACACTACCTTACTTAAGTTTCATGTGTGATATTTTTAAAAAGATTTTTTTTTTAAGTATTAATTTAAAAAATAACTATAAAACATTGAGTATAATGCCCATATTTAATTACTGTACAATATTTCATTTTAAAAAAATATTTGAAATCTTAATTATGTTCCTAATTTTTAAATAAAGAATATTTTATATTTTTTACATTTTTTTTTAAAAAATAATATTTATATTTAAATTTTTTACAAAGTATTAATAAAATTATGTTTTAACTGAAAGGTAAACATATGTTCATTTTTTAATTTTGTAAAAGTGAAAAAGTAAAAATAAAATATTAATGAGAAATGGTTGGTTGTTCAAACTATTTTAAAACTAAAACCTAAATTAAATATGGAGTGTTATTGGAATTTTTCATCAAGTGAATAATATATTCACTGTTGCGGAAACGTGGATAATTTCAATACAAATCAATCCTATGAGTTTTACTATTATAGTAATTCCCAGGACAGATTGGATGAGGCACAATCAAGTCCCACATAAACCCGGTCTCCTTAGACAGAATTTTATTAACAATAAAATTCCCAGAAAAGGCCAGAGGGGAGAGACCAGTCTCACTAATTCCAACCTCCTTAGACAGAACTACTATCACAGTATTACTCTACAAATATTTCTACCCAATAACCCACTAACAATATATATTGAATACTAAACAAAATAACACAGATAAATAAACAAATAACAATAAAAGAGAGAAAGGAAAGAACACACCAATTGATAACAGAGTTCGGCCAATTTTTGCCTACGTCTCCGGTCAGCACTACTTGTTGCTGATCTCTTTAATATGTGAATATATAGAAGAGATTACAATTAATTTTTGGGATGATTATATATGGGAATCATGGGTTCTTTATATAGAACCACACCCCCACCCCCTTAACATGCTTTGGTCGATGTGGGGCAAAACTAAGCCACCACCATCACCATTTACAAATCTCCACATTGGCGCAGTTTTGAGACCCTTTCAACGAATATAGTAGTGCTGACTCAAACCAACTCAGATGTGCAGGATGTGGACCAAGTCTAAACAATGTTTAAACTTGGCTGA
>JASCZI010243372.1:1748-12492 GCA_036250425.1 Stylosanthes scabra
CTGTTGTTGAAACTTGTGCTTGCCATGATCGTTCCTCTTTAACTGTTAAGTCTACACAAAGAGTCAAGCTCTAGATACCAATTGTAAGTCACGTAGCACGTATACTCAAGAGGGGGTGAATTGAGTATGAAAACAACAATGTATATTTTTCTCGGAAGCTTAAATTGCTTAGTATTTAAAAGACTCAAATGCTTGTACTAGTATTTTTCCAAGGGCTTAAGTCGATTCTTAAGTACTTACGAGGATCTTGTACTTTCCAAAACACTTGTATAAGTATAAATGACAAGAATATAAGAAGTAAGGATAGAAATACGATACACCAAATTTAGAGTGGTTCGGCTCAATTTCTCGCCTACGTCCACTTTCTTTCTCAATCGTAATCGAGAAGTTCCACTATCAACAAGCTTCAAGGTGCTTGATAAACCGTATACAACAAGAGCTTGAATCAAACACCTTACGGTACAACTCGATAACCCACTTCACTCGAAGTTTACCCAACCTCAAGATTTCTCTTAAGTGTTTATCTCACCGACTAGTGTTTATCAACGCTCACCAATAAGAGAACCAATCTCTTATCTTACAAATGGAACAAATCAGAATTTGAGAACTCACAAGATGAGTATGTAATTACAAATTTGAAGCGCTATGAACCAAATGTGTGTATCTTTCAAATTAGTTCATAAAATCACTTTGAAATTGATATGAAATGAAAGTGTAATATCAAGAAGCTTTTTAATTGATCAAGTGTAGTAAATGAGCTTCATAAACATGTATTTATAGGCTTCCAAAACCTTGGAACCATTGGGGTGTGAATGGAATCAAAACATTTTGTCAAACTAGCCGTTTTTGTGCTTGACAGCATCAGATAATAGATTATCAAGCTTGGTAATCGATTACCATATAGCCGTTGTGACTAAATTTTGAATTTTAAAGCTTGGTAATCGATTATCCACCTTGGTAATCGATTACTTAATCCTGGTAATCGATTACCCACCCTTGTAATCGATTATCATAGGGTTTTGACCAAGAAAACGTTTTCAAACTCTTAGTAATCGATTCTCAACCTTTGGTAATCGATTACCTGATGGTTTTATGCCTGTAAACATTTTTAACATGTAAGAATCAATATCAAAACACTTAGAATTGATTCCTACCTAAATGTAGCATGTAAAACAAGTTTGAAACCTTGTACGGCTATTGTACGGCTATAGTTGTTGTAAAACCATTTCTTTAAAACGAATTTTAGTGAGTGTGTGTGAGAGATATTGTATTTGGTTCTTGACAAGAATTTTTACCTAAGTCCTAGACTCTAAAAGGTCTTCAATCTTGCGGACTTCATTTTCTCGTCGTTGTTGTTGTTTGCTTTCAAGTGAATCCTCAAACCTTTGGTAGTTGTTATCAACTTCACAATGGTTGTCATTCATCAAAACCTAATTACACAAACTTTGCATGCATATTGTAATCATGGTTTGCAAAGGTTTAGTTGGCCCAATTGGAATTAATTTCAAGGGAACTATCTTAATGCATGTTACCAATTCCGAGGGCTTAACTACACGAGGTTAGTTGCAAGAGAAGTATAGTAAGTACCTGAACGATACCACTATGGTCCCTAAAATTGAGAAATGTGAGGTCACCATGGAGCCTGTGAAGGGCAACCCACCCACAAAACTGGACATTTTTTCCAACATTGTTTGAGGACATTTCACCGCAGAAAGCGGTCCTAGAAACCCACTCAAGTGTTTGGGACTGAATCTTAGTTAGCCCTGGCAATGGGTAGGGTAGGGTAGGGTTTAGTCTCAACCCTAACCCTACCCGCGGGTTGAGTTTTCATTTATAATTCAACTCTACTCTACCCGCGGGTTGAGAATCTCTCAACGCTAACCCTACCCGCACTCAACCCGCGTGTACCCAACCCTACCCGCGGGTTGACAAAAAATAGAAAATTAAATAATATTAAAAATATAATTAGAAGTCTTTTAAAGACCACAATATATTAAACATACAATTTAAAAGTGCAACTTATATAACAGAATCAAATCACAAACAAATTTATAAATAGAAGAGTCTTTTATATATTCAATGTATAAAAATAAAAATTGAAATCCTAGTTGAGTGATTAAGACCCTTTTATATAACTAAGAGGTCATGTGTTTTATTCTCAACTCTAACATTTTTTCATAAAATTATATATTATATATGGGGTGCGGGTTGGGCGGATAGGGTTGAGTCTAAACAGTAACCCTACCCTACCCGCAAGCAAACTCGCTCCACTCTCAACCCGCTCCGCTGCGGGTAGGGTGGTCAACCCGATCCGAACGGGTTGGATAGGGTTGGATACTCGCGGATAGGATTAATATTGCCACCCCTAATCTTAGCAATTGATGAGAGTGTTTAAGCTTCAGAAGCAGAAGGAGGTGGTTGTATTAAATGAGACGTTGAAGCAAAAGCAGAAGCGCATATGACACAGTTCTTGTTTAGGAAAGAGCCCTTGGGGTGGTAGTGTTGGAAACGCTGTAGAGGAAGAAAAAGGATGGCCTTTGGCGGATGGACATCAAAGGTAACGCTTTCTGCAACAAAGACATCTTGCTTCCCCACAAAAACAGAAGTGTCAATAATTCATTTTTGAAGAAGGAATGAAATTTGGTGTTGTAGAAGAGTTAACGAAGAAAACAGCTCAAGTGAAAATGGGGGCGTTAGCAGGATAATAAGGAAAACGACATTTATGCCTTGACATTTTAAAAATTGTACAAATTCACTTCTTACTTTTGTAAAATACTTAATGACCCCTAACTTTTGAAAAATAGTACAATTATGCCTCTATGTTAGTTTCACTCGGCTAAAAGAAACGAAAATTGCTTATATAGATGCTATAAAAAATGTTTGTGGTTTTATTTTCCATCATGAGAGTGATTTTGTAAGGAATTCTATTGAAAATTTTCATTTTTTTTAGTTGAGTCAAACTAGCAGAGGGGCATAATTGTACTATTTTTTCGAAAATCAGAGGTTATTAAGTATTTCACAAAACTCAAGGATAAATTTGTACAAATTTTAAAAAGTCAGGAGCACAAATATCCTTTTCTTGAAAAAATAGGAGTGGTTTCGTGGGCTGAAAAACGGACCCAATGCCAAATCGGCCGCAAAGCAAGGAATCATTGTCCCTTTTTTTTTTACAATAATTCTATGCGGAAACCTATTTTGCCAACCAAATTTAACCATGTCATTTATTTCTATTACAAATAGAAGACCATTTTGATATCAAATAAAAAATTATTTATATATTATGTTTGAGTTATTTGATATCAAAATTATTTTTTAATTTGATTTAAAAATTAAGGACTTAGTTAGACCTGACTGGACAAAATGGTGTATACCTAGCATTTCCGTCTCTTTTATTACTTTGTTTATATTCTCACCTTATTTTCTGATGTCTTAATTCTCATCTTATTTTGATAATTTTATTCTTATTCTTATTCTTTAATTAAGAATTTTTTATTGGAATAAACAAAAAAAAAAACCCATATTTACACATATGGACACGGTGGGAAAAAAATACAAAAATTCACCACCATTACATATTTCGTCACCAGGGGACGAGATGATATAACACATATCTCCTCGTCCATGGCAACGACATATATCGAAAAAAATATTTTTTGCATATCCCGTCGATCCTGACGAGAGACATGTGTGAAATTTGATTAAAAAAAAAAAACTTAAAACATGCGCAACAGTGCAAGCAAAACAAAAGTAACATTGAAAACATAACACACAGAAAACACACCAGACATCAATACGTAACCAATCCAAAGAGAACATAAATAACATAATCATAACCATAAAAAAAATAACACAATATCCCAATTACACCAATTAGTACCTAATGGTGTGACAAGTAACTTGCCATAATTTAATGTGCACTCTTACCAATCTCAGGAATATAATAGGATTTAAGGTTTAATTGACCCAATTGGAATTAATTTCAAGGAAACTATATTAATGCATGCTACCAATTCCGAGGGCTTAACTACACGAGGTTAGTTACAAGAGAAGTATAATAAGTACCCGAACGATACCACTATGGTCCCGGAGAATGAGAAATGTGATGTCACGAAGTGAAACCCACACACAAAGTTAGACCATTTTCCCAACATTGTTTGAGGACAATTCACCGCAGAAAGCGGTCCTACAAACCCAATCAAGTGTTTGGGACTGAATCTTAGCAATGGATGAGAGCGTTTGAACTTCAGAAGCAGAAGGGGGTAGTTGTATTAAATGAGACGTTAAAGCAGAAGCAGAAGCGCATGACACAGTTCTGGTTCAGGAAAAAGCCCTTGGGGTGGTAGTGTTGGAAACGCTGCAGAAAGAAGAAGGATGGCCTTTGGTGGAGGGCCATCAAAGGTAACGCTTTCTGCAACAAAGACATCTTGCTTCCCCACAAAAACAAAAGTGTCAATAATTCATTTTTGAAGAAGGAATGAAATTTGGTATTGTAGAAGAGTTAACGAAAAAAACAGCTCAAGTGAAAATGGGGGTGTTAGCAGGATAACAAGGGAAAACAACATTTATCCCCTGACATTTTAAAAATTGTACAAATTCACCTCTTACTTTTGTGAAATACTTAATAACCCCTAACTATGAAAAAATAGTACAATTATGCCTCTATGTTAGTTTCACTCGGCTAAAAGAAACGAAAATTGCTTATATAGATACTATAAAAAATGTTTGTGGTTTTATTTTTCATCATGAGAGTGATTTTGTAAGGAATTCTGTTGAAAGTTTTCATTTTTTTTAGTTGAGTCAAACTAGCAGAGGGGCATAATTGTACTATTTTTTCGAAACTCAGGGGTTATTAAGTATTTCACAAAAGTCAAGGATAAATTTGTACAATTTTTAAAAGGTCAGGGGAACAAATGTCCTTTTCTTGAAAAAATAGGAGAGGTTTACAATAATACTATGCGAAAACCTATTTTGCTAACCAAGTTTAACCATGTCATTTATTTCTATTGCAAATAGAAGACCATTTTGATATCAAATAAAAAATTATTTATATACTATGTTTGTGTTATTTGATATCAAAATTATTTTTTAATTTGATTTAAAAATTAAGGACTTAGTTAGACTTGACTGGACAAAATGGTGTACACCTAGCATTATAGTCTCTTTTATTACTTTCTTTATATTCTCACCTTATTTTCTAATGTTTTAATTCTCACCTTATTTTGATAATTTTATTCCTATTCTTAAATTAAGAAATTACATATTTATATTTACACCAAAATACTTCTATAAAAGGGCAGAGTAAGAGATTAATTAAGAATTTTTTATTGCAATAAACAAAAAAAAACCATATTTACACATATGGACATGGCGGGAGGAAAATACAAAAATTCACCAGCATTACATATCTCGTCACCAGGGGACGAGATGATATAAAACATATCTCCTCATCCCTGGCAACGAGATATATCAAAAAAAAATATTTTTTGCATATTTTGTCAATCCTTACGACGAGATATGTGAAATTTGAAAAAAAAAACTTAAAACACACGCAACAGTGCAAGTAAAACAAAAGTAACATTGAAAACATAACACTCGAAAAACACACCAGACATCAATACGTAACTAATCCAAAGAGAACATAAATAACATAACCATAACCATAAGAAAATAACACAATATCCCAATTACACCAATTAGTACCTAATGGTGTGACAAGTAACTTGCCATAATTTAATGTGCACTCTTGCCAATCTCAGGAATATAATAAGATTTAAGGTTTAATTGGCCCAATTGAAATTAATTTCAAGGAAACTATTTTAATGCATGCTACCAATTCCGAGGACTTAACTACACGAGGATAGTTGCAAGAGAAGTTAAGTACCCAAACGATACCACTTTGGTCCCTGAGAATGAGAAATGTGAGGTCATGAAGGGAAACCCACACACAAAGCTAGACCTTTTTCCCAACATCGTTTGAGGACAATTCACCGCAGAAAGCGATCCTACAAACCCAATTAAGTGTTTGGGACTGAATCTTAGCAATGGATGAGAGTGTTTGAGCTTCAGAAGCAGAAGGAGGTGGTTGTATTAAATGAGACGTTGAAGCAGAAGCGCATGACACAGTTCTGGTTCTGGAAAGAGCCCTTGGGGTGGTAGTATTGGAAACGGTGCAGAAGAAAAAGAAGGATGGCCTTTGGCGAAGGGTCATCAAAGGTAACGCTTTCTGCAACAAAGACATCTTGCTTCCCCACAAAAACAAAAGTGTCAATAATTCATTTTTGAAGAAGGAATGAAATTTGGTGTTGGAAAAGAGTTAACGAAGAAAACAGCTCAAGTGAAAATGGGGGCGTTAGCAGGATAACAAGGGAAAACGACATTTATGCCCTGACATTTTAAAAATTGTACAAATTCACCTCTTACTTTTGTGAAATACTTAATAACCACTAACCTTTGAAAAATAGTACAATTATGCCCCTATGTTTGTTTCACTCGACTAAAAGAAACGAAATTTTCTTATATATAGCTACTATAAAAAACGTTTGTGGTTTTTATTTTCCATCATGAGAGTGATTTTGTAAGGAATTCTATTGAAAGTTTTCATTTTTTTTTGTCAAGTTAAACTAGTAGAGGGACATAATTGTACTATTTTTTCGAAAGTCAGGGGTTATTAAGTATTTCTCAAAAGTCAAGGATAAATTTGTACAATTTTTAAAAAGTCAGGGGCACAAATGTCATTTTCTCGCAAATATAGGAGTGGTTTCGTGGGCTGAAAAATGGACCCAGCGCCAAATGGGCCGCAAAGCAAAGAGACATTGTCCCTTTTTTCTTTACAATAATTCTATGCGTAAACCTATTTTGCCAACCAAGTTTAACCAAGTCATTTATTTCTATTACAAATAGAAGACCATTTTGATATCAAATAAAAAATTATTTATATACTATGTTTGTGTTATTTGATATCAAAATTATTTTTTAATTTGATATAAAAATTAAGGACTTAGTTAAACCTGACTGGACAAAATGTTGTAAACCTAGCATTACCGTCTCTTTTATTACTTTGTTTATATTCTCACCTTATTTTCTGATTTCTAAATTCTCACCTTATTTTAATAATTTTATTCTTATTCTTAAATTAAGAAATTACATATCTATATTTTCACCAAAATACATCTTTAAAAGGGAAAAGTAAGAGATTAACTAAGAATTTTTTTATTTGAATAAATAAAAAAAATCATATTTACACATATGGACATATCTCGTCACGGTGGGAGGAAAATACAAACATACACCACCATTATATATCTCATCACCAGGGGACGAGATGATATAACAGATATCTCATCATCCTTGGCGACAAGATATATCAAAAAAAATAATTTTTTACATATCTCATCAATCCTGACGACGAGATATGTCTGAAATTTGAAAAAAAAACACTTAATACAAACGTAACAGTCCAAGCAAAACAAAAGTAACATTGAAAACATAACACACAGAAAACACACCAGACATCAATACGTAACTAATCCAAACAGAACATAAATAACATAACCATAAGAAAATAACACAATAACAATAGTCCAAACACGATAACATATCAATAAACAAAAGAAACTGATAAACATGACATCAATCTACGCCCGAAGGGACGTTGCGACAACCCCTCCTCATGTGGCCATACTGTTTGCAGATCCCACATCGCTTCTTTGGATGCTCAAACATGTCCATCTCATTTCTGATATGAGTGGAAACTGATTGTCCCTTACTCTTTCGCTTCATATGGGGGTTCAGTTGCAGGTTGGACCCCATCCACTCGGGCCACAAATTCTCGTCGGGCATAGGCAGGAACTCCACCTCATAAACCTTGAACAGATTCATGACGGTGAAAACCGGGTCAACAAATGCCCCCCAGTCTAATCCGCCCGTTGCACAGGAAGCAATCGCATGGCGGCACGGATAATGAAATGTCTAGAACTCGCCACAGTCGCCTGTCCGTGCATTAAGCATTACACGGTATTCTCGGTGTCCCCACATATGCCCTGGCTTGTCGTCCTCTACAAGGAGCACTGGGTTCCTACGATCGCAGTGTGTGACGCGCATGAATTGAAGGTTTGATCAACTCCCTTCAATTGGCGCGAGCAAGCGCTACGACCACACTACACCGGCAGCCAATTGTGCCTGAGTCTCCCGACCCTTCCTAACCCATAGCTGCTGAAGCAGCTCATAGGTGGCTCTAACAATTGCCGATATGGACAGGAACCTTGTGCCCTTCAACACATTATTGATGCACTCGGATATGTTGGTGGTCATGTGACCCCATCTGTGACCCTCATCCTCGTGTTGCGTCCACACATCCAAGCTAAATCGATCGAACCACTCTACATAATGCGGAGATCGCGTCCTAAGCTTATTGAACCAAAAGTTGAAGCCCTGCTCGTCAGCACTGTAAGCCGCATTAATCAGAATACGTTTTCCCTCTTTGGTTGCGAACTTGGCGTTAAAGTTCGACCCCATGTGCCGTACACAAATGGCATGATAAGCTTGTGGGCGATTCCAACGACTGTTCTCATCCGTAAGTGCTAAATGGATTGCTTGTGACCTATCAAATATCACAAGAATGCCCGGCTGCGGAGTAACATGTTGCCTAAGGTTCCGCAGGAAGAACGACCATCACTCTGTGAACTCCGACTCAACAATGGCGAATGCGAGGGGGAAAGTGTTTGAGTTACCATCCTGTGCAATCACCATCAACAACTTTCCCTCATATTTCCCATACAGATGCGTACCATCAACCGAGATAAATGGCTTACAATACTTTTATGCCTCGACGCACGCTGGGAATGCCCAGAATACCTTGTCAAAATGTGCCGTGTCTCCTTCGGAATATGGTTTTGCCTGGAGATCAACAATTGTGTCGGTTATGAATTGATGAATTGCCTGAAGTAGTCGAGGAAGCTTGTTGTAAGACTCTTCCCAATCACCATATATCATCGCAATTGCTTTCTGTTTTGCGAACCAAGTCTTTCTGTATGACGGACGGAAATGATAGTTCTCCTACACCACCCCCCTCAGAACCTCAATTCGGAAGCCCGGATTCTTCTTAATAATGTGCATGATATATCCGACGATAATGGTGCTGTCATGCTAGGTATGATCAGTCGACATCTGTGGTGCCATGCATGCATGCGGCCCGGTATCAATAGCAACAAATACTCACATTCACATGCACAGTATCAATACTTTGATCCGGACAAAAACATAAGTTTTTGTAGTCTAAGCAACGTACCAGTTGATGCGTATGCATCTTAAGTTGTTTTTAGTCTCAATTTCTCTTCATAATCATGTTATTCTTTGTGAATTATGCTTATTAATTGATCAATCAAACAAACTTGATGTTCTTTGAGTTGTGTTTGTGTTTTATAGAAATTCACTAAGAGTTTTAGGTGATAGAAGACCATTTGAAGAGAGATTGAAGCAAAGAAGATGAAGAAAAGTCCAGAAACCCCACGTTATACGCCATTCACTCACGTATAACGTGAGAAATTCAAGAAAAATCATAGAGGCCACACGCAGTACGTGAAGCACTCACGTACAACGTGGGCCAAATCACAAAAGTTGAAGAAAATCACAGAGAGCCCACGTTATACGTGAGCTCCCCCACGTATAACCTCACGTATAACGTGGGCAATTCCTCTTCAATGTAGGACTTCTGGCAGAAGCTCCACATTATATGTGGGAGCTACACGTATAACGTGGAGGCTAATTTCAAATTCATCATTTTATCCAATTCAAATTCAAATCCAAGATCTTTTGGGCATCAATTTCATTCACTAATCAAGGGTATAATTGGAAGAATCAAGAGAAGATTGATTGAAGATTGATTGAAGATTGAGAGAAGATTGATAAGTTTGTTAAGATAGAAGATAAGATTAAGATAAGATAAGATTAGATTAGATTTGATTCATAGCTGATTTTTAGTAACTTAGCTAGTTATATAAGGAGAAAACTAACCACTAGGGTTAGCATACCTCAGCACCTCAGATTCCAGATTTCGTTTTTACTCTATTGTTTATTTTCAATTATGAATTGCTAAACTACTCCATTGTTAAGGGTGAGGAGCTCTGTTCACCCAATAATGAGGTAGTCACTATGTACATTCGTTTATTAATTCATTGAGGTATTTTCAGTTATCTTCTATGCATGATTTAATTTTCTGTTCTTCATCTCAATAGTTTAGAATCACTGAGAGGTGTTCTTAACTTGTCTAGAGCTAGATTAATTAGATTGAGAGATCTATTAGTTTAAGCTAGCTGGAAATTGAATCACATAACCAATTAGGTCTAGCTAGAGATAGTCAAGCTAATTGTTATGCAACTTATAATTCTGTGAGTTAAAATTGGATTAGAACTAGTTGGGATAGAGTAACATTTAATCCGATCTAGGATCACTTTTGAGACTTATAAGAATTAGAATCAGATTTAGATCTTCATCTATTTGTTTGATTAATTGACTAAGAGATTAGCTTTTGATTAGGTAAATAGAAACTAAGTTACTAAGAGATTAGGGCTTAGTTAAACTAGATTCGTTGTGCTTGATAACTGAAATCCTAGAGTTAATATTCGAATGTATGCATTGGTCCTTGATGTGGATTTTCTGCAACCCTACAATCTCGGCAAGTATACCGAATCGTATCAAGTAATATACCACAATTAAGTGGAGTATCGATCCCACGAGGATTAATGGA
>JASCZI010243374.1:0-10331 GCA_036250425.1 Stylosanthes scabra
TATATATATATATATATATATATATATATATATATATATATATATATATATATATATATATATATATATATTGCCAATAACTATTTTTAAATTATCTTTTCAGGGGATGCTTGCTTGTGCGCCAATCCTAAACGAGGTATAAAGTTGAATGAAAATTTGAAAGTGAGGTATGAAGTTAGTTTTCTTTTTCTTTTTTTCCCCTTTAATTTGTACTCAGTAAAGTTGATAAGAACACTTGAATACGGTTCTTGGCTTCTTGCTATAGTAGAATGCAGAAAGAAAATAGAAGAGACAAAGAGAGAGATTGAGAAAGATTGAATTGCATTGATTGTGATTGAAATGAGTTACTTTAGTCAAATTCTGAGAGATTGAGAAATGTTTACTTATATATTCTACAGTACTAATTTGATCTTTGAATTTTTCAGTGTTCTAAGCTAATTTCTAAGCCTTCTCAGCGGAAGTGTAAGAAACAAAATTGAGCTGTTATTGGCCACCCTGGAAGATTTCAAATGGTGAAACTTAAGTTGGTGTTAGAGGTGTATAGTTAGTTTAGCTTGAGTTTAGCTAGTTTAGCTAGGTTAGTTGCTTAGCTGCTTGTATACATACTTGGTTACATACTGAGGTGAATAACACTTTACTATTGCAATTCATTTTTACTGGATTTGTCTTTCTTCTTTCTTGTTCTGCTTTGTTCTTTCTCTGCAAGTGTTCTTCTAGTTCTTGGTTTTCTACCTCCAGCACTTATGTAGAGTTTAATTTTGTTTGTTAAACTGCTTCCCACTTTCACGAGGCTAACTTAGAGTTGCTAATTAACTTATATGAGAAATTATTTGTTTTCTTTTATTAGTAATAACATTATGCCTTTATGCATGTCTATTTTCAATTTTACATATTTTGCTTTGAGGCATTTTGTAACATGGTTGATGTGATGGCCGTCATGGTGAAGTTATATGAAAACTTTCTCTGGATTTAAGTTAGTGTTATAAAACATGAATACAATTTCCTGGAAAAGCAGCTGCATTGTGTTTCTGTTCTATTCCATTTGTTGCTCTCAGCATTTGCTAAATAGATTTGTATGGTAACACATTTCTTTTTATATTTGGCCTGAAGTTAGTCTTACCTGATATAAATGTGTTGTATGCACCGTTATTTTTTGGTTCTAGCTGTTTATAAAGAGAGGTATAACTCAGCCATTTTTTGGATTGTTAATTTTTTATAATTTTTTTAATTTTACCAATATTACCGGGGGAATTACCGATGGATTTTTCCCTGATAATATTTTATGCATTTATTTTTTTATAAAAAATTTGAACGTTACCGTGGGAATTACCAGCGGAATTACCAGCGGAAAAAATCCGCCGGTAATTCCGCTGGTAATACTAAAATCAAATTGGACACCAAAATTATGTTACCGGCGGAAACTGGCGGAATTCTAAAATCTGCCGGTAATGTGTTACCGGCGCCATTTTTACCGGCGGATTTTTTCCGCCGGTAAATCCCACGGTAACTTCGAAAATGGCCAAAATCATGAAAAAATTCGCTGGTAGTTCCGCCGGTAACGGACGCGTTTTTTGTAGTGGGTACCCCGATTTTCTTCTAATTTCCGTCAATTTTGAGTGTCGCTAATGTGCCTAAAATGAATTGCTTTGCGACGAGGATGCAACCAAAAAATTGAAAAATGAATTGATATAATGGAGTACACTTTAATTAATAATAATAATAATAATAATAATAATAATAATAATAATAATAATAATAATAATAAAAAGAAAACAGGCATGGTTAGACTACTGACAGCATGCATGATATCCCAAATACAAGTTCCAAAAAAAAAAAAACACAGTGTTTGCAAATTCTGCAATATACCCTTTTTTTGCTATTTTTTTTTAAGGAAAACCAATGAACTAGGAACATAGTGAAATAGTGAATGATAGCACTGAAATACTGACATTATTCCACCACCATCAAATTCTTTTCTTTCGCCCTTTTTTTTAAGCAAAAAAAAAAGAAATGATAAGATGGTTCAAAAACAACGGAAATGACAAAGTTAAAGTCAAAGAAATTCCTAAACTTTAATACATGCATCAGAAACCAAGTGTCCTTACATAACCTTACTTTTTTATACACCTCACTAAACAAGTGGTATCGACATTTCATTTGTTACCCACACATATTCTCATTCACCATATTCAACATATGTAGCATCTTGTCATTATTTCATCACCTTTTCTCTTTTATTCGGTTCATTTCAGCTTCTTTTTTTTATATATTTTTAGAGCAAAGGCAAATAAATAATGTGGAAGAAGAACAGGATCGTGATGCTAGAAGAATAAAAATCAAAGAAGCCGAGATAACAAGATAACTGAACAAGGTGAGTTTATTTATTTTATTTTGATGATTCACACCCTTTATAAACTAATATTTATATAACCATATATATGTAGGAATCAAACTGGAAAATAAAATACATGAAAGTTATATTATGAATATACCTAATGTGTAATATGCTTATACTCCCGTTTCCGTTCCTGGATGATATTTTCTCTTGATTTGCTCTCTGTGCTTCCCTTTTTCTCTCTTGAACTCTCCTTTATTTATTGAAGGAAAAAGAGAACGGATACATCACTATACTTATTATTGTGTCCCTACTATCCTACTCATTTGCCTTTTTCTTCTTGCTTTTGACAGGATTAGGTGCGCGCAATAATGTTCTGAGTGGATGCTCCATCATGATAGTGCTTATCTGGCCATTTCCATTTGTCTTTGCTTTTTATCTCTTGAAATCTTCATCATGATGTTTACAAGTTGTAATAATGGAACACGTCACAGAGCATTTAACAATTTTGTTGAAGTTAAGTAGAAGAACTAAGCCTTGTTCTGAGTTTTGAGGAGTATTGGACTGAGTTGCTGACCAGTTCTTCTTGTTCTTCTTGTATTGTTGCTTTTGTGTTGTTTCACTATTCTTCATTATGTTGTCGGTAGGTCCAACAAGCAAGTTGTAAGTGGAGTAAGTTGATCAAAGTTGAAATTCACCTATTTTGTTGAAGTTCAACAGAGTCTTTGTTTGGTCTTGGAGAATATTAGACTGCCCATTGGACATTCTTCTTTGCTTTTAATATTGTAATAAATTTTTATTATTTTTATATTGAAAATATGTACAAAAAAAATATGGACAAATTTGAGTATCAACAGGGTATATAAAAATATTTGTGTCACTTTAATTATGTTGTTGATGATGTAAACTTCTTTTTTGGATTGGGTGTTTATTTGCTGCAAATGGCTACATCATTGTGGTGTTTGTCAGAGGTAGAGCTAGAGCAAATATTAGGGAGCGGTTAAAAATTAATTTGATATTAGAAGAAAGTTAATATAAAAATTTTAGGGGATTAAGTTAAAATTTATGTATAATTTAAAACCAAAAAATTAAGGATTAGGGAGGGGGGAATTACCCCTTTGCTTGTATGACCCTTCGCCCCTTGTTCCTGAGTTCAATTGAGGAGAAATTTTTATGAAGTTTAGTGGAGAGCTTAGTATGTTGATGGTATGGTTAAAAAGTTTGATGAGATGGATATAGACTTAGTTAAATTTGTCGATTTGGTTAAGATGTATGAGAATTTAGGGTGTAGGTTATGTAAAGCTGTGTATTGGCTTAATACCATTCCCATTGACTTTGAGTCTTAGTTTACATATGTTGGAAGGGTATGCAGGAATATATGAATTGTGTGAGTATACGATGAGGAATGTAGAGGAGCATAATAAGTTTTACATTTACTTTGAACATACTATTAATGTGCCTGAATTAGCTATTGATGTAGGAAGGGGAATGGAGAAATAATAGACCTAGATTTCATTATATCTAGACATGTCAATTGGGCTGGCCCTATAGGGCTTTGGCCCTGTAAGATGGGGGCATACCAAGAAAAGACCCTATTGCATGCAAGACCAAATATTTAAAAAGCCCATAGGGCCAAAAACCCTCAAGGGCCAAAGGGGCCTAGGGCCAGCCTGCAGGCCACTATATTAGTTTTTTTTTATTTTACAATTCAATCCCTAAAATATCACCTACTTTTAACTAGATAAAATTCACAAAATATTTCAATAACAGTAATAAAATTTTACACTTGAAAAAATAACAAAATTTTAGCATTATAATTTGAAACAAATCCATGTAATCAATATTCCAATCACTGTACAACACCAATATTCACCAAATTAGTGTTATTATGCTAACAAAAATCATGTTTAACTCACTGATGTGAAGGAAACCGAAATTCCCTATGCCTCTGCCAATTTCACGTATCTTATCACAATTCACAAAAAATAACTTTTTTAAAAACTGAAGAAATATTGATTTGTATAACCCAAAATCCTCCAAGCCTCACAAATATGCACATTGTCCTCTTTAAACACAACTTTCTCACTTTCAACTCAATATAGATCTATACAACCAACTCATCTAGTCATATTAAAAACCATAATTATGAAAAACAATATACATGCTAAAGTAATCATGTGCTAAATTCATCCCTAAGAAGAAAAAGACATCTCCTATGCATGTTTTAGTGGGAACAAGCTCAAGCAATGAGAAAACACTCCAGGATCGAACATTGATCTTGAACTAAAATCTTGAATAGAACAAGCACAAGAGATCTCACAGGACTATTTTTCACTATAACATCATCCAACTTTGGATTTTATTTTATAAAAAACTACTAAGTCAAGAAAGTTTCATGAGTTTATAGTTATAGTCATTTAATTAGGAAAGAAAGGGAGAACATTTTGCTTGATGCTTAGAAGACAAAGATAAACACTAAACTTGGAAGAAAAAGACAAACACTAAAAGCCAATATCTAATGAATACTGATAATTATACAAATAGAAAACCATAAACAGAAATAGTGCAGAATATAAAATACATATGTCTATATCAGATTAAATCGATCACTATCAAATTAAATAACACTTTCGTCGGAGTTTATCAGTGTATGATAATAAAAGAACCCAAATTATTGTATAAAGCTTAACCATGCCATTGTTTTGTGAAACATCGTAGATTTTGGAAGATTGAGAACAAAACCTTCGAGAGTCACAAAAAAAACCTCTGAAGAGTGAAGAATGGGAAGAATAGAAGAATGAGAAGTGTTGGAGACGATTGTTGCGGCGGCGGCGGCGATGGCTAGAGACGGTGCCGGTGCTGCCACAGTGGTGTTTGAGAGAAGATTGAACCATGAAGGAAGGATGAGAGGATTGGGCTTTGGAGAAACAAAGAGAAGAGGGATTAGAATTAGGTTTGGGTTTGGTAAATGGGGCTGAATTTGGGGTTTAGGCCTGACCCTAATCCAGCTCTATCTTTTTGGGCTTGTTTAGGGCCAGGACCAATATTATTTTTTAAAAAATTTTAGGGCTATGGGCTGAAAAATATTTGAAGGGCTTAGGACCAGCCCTAGGGTTGGGGTTATTATTGACAGCTCTAATTATATCATCACTAGATTATGGTTATGAAAGTGTAGAGGATGAGTTTTTTAAGCCTTCATCTCCTAATTATGATGGTGAGAGTACTAGTGATGGTGACAATGATGATAATAGTAAGGAGAAGAATTGTGATGATTATAGGTAAAGGAAGATTGTTGATCGTAAGATATGGATGTCTCCAAATAAGTTTGAGCTAAAGAAGAAGGATGTGGAGAAGAATATTAAGGTGACAAAGATTGAAGAAGAATATGAAAATACGGTAAAGGAAATGTTGGGCCTAGTGTTCATGCTGACAATAAGGAAAAAAAAGGACAATGACAAAGAAACTGCTGCTTAGGAATAAAGCATAACGGAAACAATAAGAAAGATAAATGATAGTAGTTTCTTATTAGATCTTTAAAAAATATGTTTTTAGCAACCTAGGTTATCGTAAGAGTTTTTCCTACTAGACCTTCAAAGAACCTGTCCTTGACAACCTAGATGAAAAATAAGAAATTGAAGGAACTAACACTAAGAGTTACCTTAGGCTGGATCCTTCAATTTCTTGATGCAATAAGCAAACAAAATCATTCGCCTAACTTGAATACACACAAATTATTGTATTCCATGTGCCATAAAATAAATTCATCCAAAATGTTATAAAATGTCTTATAAAAGTTTTTAAATAGCCTCCAAATAAATTAGTCTTAATTTGGGCTAAATTTGACTAGAATTTAATCTTAAATTTGTATTTAAACTAAAAATACGACTCCTAAATTAAACCTAATTAATTTAAATCAGATTTAATCTTATTAGATCAGATCATATTTTAATTAAATCTTAAACTCCTCCTACGATATATGATAACTAATTTAAATCAGATTTGATTTTAAAATATTACATCAGATTTGATTTAAATTTTAAACTCTTAATAAGATACGACTAATTAAACAAATCAAATTCAAATCTAAGCTATCATAAAATGCTCCAATAATGAAGCTTCTTCCACTTAATTACTTTATCTTCAAGTAATTTCAAAATATGAACAAAATCTAAACAAAATTTTAATATATGGTTTAAATTTCGTGAACCTTTTATGGTTACTTGAATTCCAAATAACTTAAGAGAAGCCTTTTTCCTTGTGCCCTAAGACAATGTATCTGCTCTTGAGACGAACTCTTGATCTCCATGATCACCAAGACTAGAATAATGCGATTCTTCTTATGATGCAATCATTGACCTTCCCAAAAATACCATTTTGCCGCTTTATGCTTGAATTATGAAAATACCCTTTTGAACTCATATTAGCTTGTGTTGGGCTAGTGTGCAAGTTGGTGCTGGCCCAAGTGCTTAGTAAGGTGGTATGTGATAAATCCACTTTATAGGATTTATTTTGGGGATAAAAAGAGTGGATTTATTAACTTAAACTCACACAAAATTTTTGTGAATGCTTGCTTTTGTGAACTTTCTCCTAATTGTGCTTTAAATAAGAAAAGCATGCTTTATAAGTATAAAATTGATAAATTAATTTCACTTTCATTCCATTTAATGTTTTGATGGGTTTCTTTTAGTGTTTATTTGAAGGTTTAGGAAGTAATAATGACTTTAAAAGCTGAAGGAAGAAGCATGCAAATTGAAAATTTCATGAAGAAACAAAAGAAGATAAGGAGTTTTAGTGATCGGATTGGAGTAAATTTAGACTCTTTGGAAATAATAATTCAATCTCTACAACTTTCATGTCGAACACATTTCCCAGTTTTAAGAGCTTTTTGGTGGAATTTGCAACCAAAAGTCGGTGCAACAAATATTCCCAACATTGTCAATCCTAAACACTATGTACTAATTTGATCAAAACTTGAGCTACAAAGATCTAAATGAAAGCTAACATCTAGAACTTTAAAATGGTATACATATGTTTATATGAAAATTCTCTGGTGGTTGCGTGCATAACCTTCATTGCACATGCAAGTGTTTTAATGAAAAACATGACTCATTTAAAAGTCATGTGAACTACACGTTTTGGACCACTCCTATCTCATTTTTGACACTCAAGAGAAGCTCCTAGAAGTTCAATTTAAGGGAAGTAATATGGGTGATACACACTCAATCAAAAGAGGGGAATTTGTTAAATTTTGTTTTATTTTTCTAAAGAGCAAAGCTCCAACTTCTCTCTAGGTTATTACTCTAGATTTTTGGTTTTAGTTTCTATAGAGAGAAGCTCCAACTTCTCTCTTGATTTTAGATTTTAATTCTCAATCTCTCTTTAATTTTTGCTCTTAATTGTCATTTAGATTAATTGTCTATTTAGTTTTCTTATTAATTTTACTTTTCAATTACTCAAGTTACCTCTTCTTTATTGTTATTTTTGGATTTTGATTTGAATTTATGAATTGATGTTTATTTTCATGTTATGATTGTGTTGATTAAAGTTCTTATTGTTGAATTCTAGTAGTGGGTAGTGTTAATTTCACTACGACAAATCCGATAAATAGTGGCGGCTTATTAGCGATGGTTGAATAAACCGCCGCTAAATGCACAATGTTGATGACTTTTGCGGCGGTTTATCGTATTTAGTGGCGGTTGTTGATGCAGGAAACGCCGCAGAACGGATAAATGGCGGGAATGCAGTGACAGTTGATGCAGGAACCACCACGGAATGGATGAATGGTAGAAATATAGTGGCAATTGTGATCGGAACCACCGCAAAATGTATTTTTGTTTATTTAACAATTTTAACTTAGATTCCAATTTATTAAAAATTATAATAAAAAAATTAAATGATAAAAATAATATTTCACGTCACTCAAATCTAATTAATTAAAAAGTGAGAACTTCAATTTTTACGGTTAACAAAATATTTTTATAAATAATAGATAAAATATAAACCATCATTTAATAAGTCATCTTAATAAAAATATCAATAATTTAATTTAAATCATTAAAAATACTGCACAATTTGCATATTATACAAACTTCTATATATATAATTAGTAGCACTGTATGTATTGAATGTTGTGTTGGCTTGGTGGAGTTGAAGGCATGTTGAAGGAACTTGGAATACCACTTTTTCCCAGGTTCTAATCTCTCCCAAAGAACTTTCATAATTAATTACTAAAAGAGGGGGCTTTCCAGTGTGGTGCACTAACGGTGCAGTAGCACCATAGAAGAGCGTGGGTTACAAGTCTTAACCGCTAATTTGTAACCGGTTTAATAAAAACCAGTTTGTTTTCAACCGGTACCATTTAGCGGCGGTTATTGCCACCTTATTTTGTATTTCATGGCTATTGTAACCGCCACAAAACTGTTTGGCGCGGTTAAAAACCGTCGCGAAACAACAAAAAAACACCGCTAAATCCCGCCTTTCTTGTAGTGTTTCCAGCATTATTGCAATTAGAGTTACTTTTGTTTCATGCACATCAAGTGTTTGATGAAATGTCTAGTTTGATTATGGAGTAGTTTTTCACCTCTTGGCTTGGGGTTGAGAGATTGGATGATCTTGAGTTGTTAATGTCCAATATTGATTGATAATTTAGAGTTGTTAGTGATCCTGTTTTCATTGACCCGAGACTCATCCTTGGTGATTTGTATTGTGACTTTAATTAAATTCGATAGGTTATCATAATTAGTTCAGATCTATGTAAGATGAATTCGTAATTTTAATTTGAAAGAATCTAAACCGGTTTTGAGAGCACATCATTAGGTCAGCAACAAATGTTTATCAACCTGAAATCTCTTCATCTGATGAGAATATGTATGTGTATAAGTATAAATTAAAAACCTCTCAAACTCTTGTGTCATTTGAGGAGGAATATGAGAAGCATGACTCTCCAGAATTAAATGGAAAGCCACTTTAAATTAGGTACTAAGTTTATAACTCTTGAGAATTTTAAAGATGCTATATAAGACTTGTTCTTTTCTAAAAGGAGAAATTTTTTTTTTTGAAAGTGTAACATAATTTCATTGAAATAAAGCCAAACGGCACTTACAATAGAAAATATCATTTTTACATCAAAAAAGAGTAGATACATATCCTATATGTTGAATTATGATCTGGTAGAGGCACAACCTTCAATTACTAAGAATTTTAACGGGTAGAAACAACGATATATCTGGATTCCTTTTGTTTCTTTACGAACACGGATATGCTGCAACACATATGGATATTTCTTCTTCGTTTTGACATAAAAGCAAAAATATTTCAGATCTGAAGCTTTAAATAAAATTATGTCCCCATGGTGATCTTCCTCAGTATTCATAACACCGTCATGCATAAAACCAGTCAAAACACACCACAAAAAAGAGAGCACCACAAAAGAGGTTATTTAGATCTGGATCTTTGGAGAAAACAAAAGCTAAAAGCAAACAAAAAAGAAAAAAATATGGGAACTAGGAGAATGAGAGAAGATCATAGTTGAAGAAAGAGCCAAGAAAAAGAAAATGGGGAGGGAAACGACTGTTGGAACATCTGTTGGTTTTGAAAGGGTGGGGTGAAAGAAAGGGAAACAAAAGAGGGGAGAAAGAGAAGTGATGGAGAGTAAGTATAGGGGAGTAGGTAACATAAGGGAGGGGGAAGGGGGAAGGCCACCACCAGCTTGAGTGGCAACCCTCCACCATTGTTTTTCCATTTGCCTTCCTTTAGAGAGAAAAGAGAGAAAACATGTTGTTCAAAATAAAGAGAGAGAGAACTTAAGTGTACTAAAATTGACAGAGATAGAATAAAGGGATATAGGGTTCAAGGTTGTCATAATGATAAGTCATACAAATGCCACATGTCACAAATGATTGATTGACGTGTTTATGTTTCAAGTAATTATTTTATGATACATGCATGACACTCAACGTAATACATCATAGGTTTTTTTTTTTTTTTTTTTTTTTTT
>JASCZI010243380.1:0-12431 GCA_036250425.1 Stylosanthes scabra
AATTATAATATATTTTTGGCTGCTTTTAATGAATTATTGCATAAATATCACAAAGAATTGAGTATGATTTATCCTAGAAAACCTCTAAAGATGCTCATGCATCATGATGCCCCAGTGTTGCAGCCAAGGACAAAGAGATATAATGGTATGATATCCCGCTCTTACACATCTGCCGAAGAGGCATCAGAATTCGAAGCATTGACTACTAGGTATCACCGTGTTTTGGACAATTTTGATGCTGAAATGAAAGAATTCAAGGCTAAACTGAAAGAAAACCCAAACATAATATATGAAGATGGATCTTTGAGCCAGAGGAATGATTTGCAAAGCCCAACACATGTTAGATCAAGAGGACGACCAAAGAAGAGGTTGGGTGCGAATACTGATAAAAAATAGCAACTGCAACAAAGCGATTGAAAAATAAAAGAAATGTTCTTGCTGAATTCGAAGGAGCATCATCGTTGCCCTTAGCATAGTCAGAGTATCCGTTTCTGTTTTAGTGTGAATTCCGTCTCTCTATGGCAGCACATATCCGTATCTCTATTGGCTTGTTAATTGATGTGTTTGAAAATATAATTCCTTTATCACATTAACTCCGATTCTATTATACGTAAATTCCTTTTCTGTTTATACAACCACTTATTGACTTAATAATTTAGAATCATTCATTAGAGTTATTGTTTTTTGATTGTGTTTTTTTTTTTCGCTATAAAATCCATTTCTATTGACCATGTAAATTCTGTTTCTTTATTTGCAACCTCACAATAAATAAACCAATCATGGACTTAATAATTTAGCATCATTCATTTTTGAGTTTTTGCTCTTTGATTGTGGTTCTATTTTCATACCAAATTCGTTTCTACGAATTTAAAATCCGTTTTTCATTTACAAACCCACACTAACTTTGCAAAAGCAAAAACAAAGTATTCTCTTCTACCTCACACTTATAAACAAAGTATTTTCAAAGTTCAACTAGCAATCTATTACAAATGTCCATCAACGGTGTTTGTCTAATTCAGCGGTTGAAACTTGGACATACTGGCTTTTGAGGGCAGCAGAAGGCCTAACTTGGCGTCCCATCTTGTTTGCTTGTTTCACTGCTTCCACCCTCAGAGTGTTTTCATTGCTCAGAATTAGCTTCGCCACAAATTTAGCCCTGAATCCATCAAGCCGATCCTACAACAGTTTAAACAAGGATTTTAGTAACCCTGCATTAGCTTTTGAAACGTCACTATTCACACTTGTTTTGATGCTTACTTGCCCCCATTCTTCAAGGTCGTATCGGATTTTGTACTGATAACAACCCGACAATGTTGCTGCATCTAGGAGCTCCATCCATTTCATGACGTATACGCCACAATCGGTGGGATTTGGTTGCTTCGGAACATCCACACACCTTAGCAGTAATGCAATTGTCCCCTTCTTCAATATGGATGGGGCCCCTGCCCTTACTCGTAGCTGATTTAGCACATTGCACTGAAACAACCCACAGAAACGGATTATAAAGAAAAACAGAGAAACGGATGGCAAAGAAAAATAGATACGGATGTTAGAAACAAAGACAAGAAGAGTAGACTTAGAGCAAATCAATGCATCTTGTTCCTATTTTGGTTTGGAGCAATACCGTACACGGAGTCTACGATGTAAAACTCCTTGTGCTGCACATCTAACACATACAGCCACCAATGGTTTGAATACAGAGCCGAGGCAAACAGCTGCAGTTTATAATAACAGTAAACCAAAGATAAAGATATTGAATATAAAAGAGAAACGAAATTGTAAATGAGAAATGAAATTGAATATTAAATAGATACGGATATCTTAGAGTTAAAGGAGAAACAGATTCAAGTAGATAACGAGAAACCGATTTTGGTTAACAAAAAGAAACGGAACTTACAACACTGTGTAATTTCAGCTTATCAATATCAAGCAATTGCACGTACTCTTCATGATCCTTCAATTGCTTCACTAGATACAACATTTTTGTTTTCTTATCAAGATAGCTGAGGCCATATGTGTCGAACATTCGAGTCTGTAAAATGCAAAAAAGAACCGGATTAATGTCACAAAAAAAGAAACGGATTATGTGATAATACACGGAAGGAAAGATTTGAGTGGAGATGATACCAGGAACTCTGGTGGAACGCAATATACATCTCTTTTAAACTGTTGTATTGGCTCTCTGTTTAGAACATGGCACACGATGCTGACCATTTGAATGTCAATGCAAGTTGTTGGCCTCATTGTCATGAAATTGTATCTCATAGCCTCAATGGTCCTCGGCCCCCGTAGTTGGAAGATGGTCTCATACTTGTTATCATTATCCAACGTTGCCCAGGCTGCGCACCTTGCTTCCAACTCATGCTTGGCATCGGCAGTTGTGTCTTGTTGTTGCAAGGGGTCAGGGGTTCTGCATTGGTCTCCAAGATCTTGATTGTCATCATTTGTTGGTTGGGTTGTTGATCCAGGTCCTCCTTGGTTCATGCTTAATAACACATCCGTTATTACCGCGTCAGGAGAGTCCGTAAGACCCTTAGCAGCACATCCCTCCGCTTCTGGCTGCAGCCACGCCCGTAGGGTCAAGGAGCAGGGTTCAGGATCCTCAGGCAAAGGGTCCTCCCCTTCAGGCCTGATTCAACAAAAGACACGGATATACAGGCAAATGAGAAACGGATTTTTAAACAAAGAAACAGGTTGTCAATGAGAAACGGATTCTATGAAATAGCGAACCGGAACTCAAAAAAATAGAAACGGATTCAATAAACAAAACGGATTCTAGAAAATAAAGAAACAAGGGGGGTTAGATACTTTACATTACAACCGTCGTGGGCTCATCTTGATGTTCTTCCTCAACCACGTCTTGCATAACCGGAGCATTGACGGGTGGTGGTTGTTGTTTAGGCCTGCATCAGAAAAAGAACCGGAATTTTAAATAGAGAGAAACGGATTTGCAGCAAGTAGAAACAGATTCTAAATATCAGGATACGATTCTACAGGGCGGCGGGATAGATACTTTACATTTCTAGCATTATTGACTTATCTTGATTTTCTTTTTCAGCCACCGTCTCAGTGTTGACAGCTGTTTCAGTAGGGAGAACCACCTCAGCATGATAGACCCCTACCTCAGCATGTAGGATCTCTCCTTCAGCATGACGGACCTCTTCCTCAGCATGATGGACCCCTACCTCAGCATGTAGGATCTCTCCTTCAGCATGACGAACCTCTTCCTCAGCATGATGGGTAGCTACCTCAGCATCATGGACTTCTCCTTCACCATGATGGACCTCTACTATAGTCTCCAAAATACTTATCAAGAGAAATACACTCAAAACAATAGTATAGAGAAACGGTTTTGGTAGAATGACTAATAAGTGGAAACTTACTCGTTTCCGGGCTTAGATGGCTAAGATGGTTGGGTTGGCGTAATGTCATCCCGTCCGAGGCTGACAGTGTCAAAAGAATCAAACATTCTTGTTCTGTTGGAAGACCCTGCACCAGCCTCGGATGCAGACCTCACCACCTCGTGCATTGTTTCATCAGCCTTGCCTTTGGCAGTACCTTTCTTTGGTTTCCTGATTTCCATTACTTCATTCTTTCTCTTCCTGATGTTTTTTAAAGCATCAGCAAGTGTAACGTTATCTGGATCTGGCAATATACATCAGAAATGGATTTTAATAAAATTCAGAAATGGTTTTAATGCCTCTGTGAAACGGAATCTGCTACTTACCCAGCAAAAGCGACACTCTGTTGTGTTGGGTTCAGGGGGGCATTTGATCCTACCACAGCATGATCGAACCTTCTGTTGCTTCTTATTTCTTTTAGTGGTGGTGGTTGCTCAAAAACGGTTTCATCGGAGTCTGACATTGAGTCCCCTCCTCCATCCATTGAGTTTGATTATGGAGGTTCCGGCTCTCCTTGTGATTCAGAATCCGATGAGGGAACCCTCTTGGTGATCTTCTTCTTCAGGTGTTCCTTCTCAGCTCTTAGATGGCCTATTTTGAGTAGTCCCTCAGAATAGAAACGAATTTTAGTTACAATCAGAGTTAGTGGAAAAAAGAAACGGATTCCTTACACAAAAAGAAACGCATTCCTAAGACATAAAGAAACGGATTTCACTTACAACGTCGTGCTGTCTTTCTTGCTTTATTCTCTTCTTCAGATTCTCCCCAGTCCAATACGCCAACCATGGTGGCTGTGCTGCAGGGTCCCTTGAGTTCTCTCCAAATTGCATCTCATGAAAATATATGATCATGAGAACATAGCAGCATCCATGTATCGCTGCAGACTCCTTTCGCTTGGCCTTTTGTAACTCATGGAGTAGGAAGTTATGGACGTGGTGTGCCCAATTCCTATTCCTTGTGTTCTCCAAGTCAAATAGTGTTGGGAGAGCTGCTGGACAGATTTTTGCCATTGAGTTGGGGAGGAGGAACACCTTCTGCACAAACAATATAAACGCACGCATCCACAATTTCTTATTCTCCTCAGTGTCTACTGGTGTTGCTTTTATCAGGTCCTGGTGGGCAACGGCTGTGAACCCCTTGAAATACTCGTGAACTTCTTTATCCTCTTCACTCAGTTCATTCTTTGCAACCTTCGTGTCATAAGGAATTCCTATACATCAGAGATAAAAGATAAAACAACACTAGTGAGCACCAATAACCTAAAAGAAGAAAAAAGAAACAGAATTATTCAAATGAGAGAAACGGTTTTTCGCAGTACCTCTTGAACTCAAACCTAGGGCATGCCCAATCTTATCAGTGGTGATTTTCACCACAGCTGCATCAGAGTATATGGTGTTGTCGTGGATGTCGTAATGATCGTATATCTGCTTCAGCAATCTCTGGTTTAGGTATTCATTTGGGAGATAAGATAGTCCTCCAAAACCCATATCGTCAACAAGGGCTCTCTTTTCTGGTTCCCCATTTATGTAGATGAACATTTGTGCAACGGTCTTAGGGAGGCACCTAAATTCATGCCCTTGCTGCAAAAAAAAAAAAAAAAAAAAAAAGAACCGGATTTAGGAATAAATGAGAAACGAAATGTGAGGATAACCGAATAGATTATGAAATAGCTCTAATGATACTAACGTTCTTTTTTGCGGATTTGGCAGGAGCCTTGCTTTGCTTCTCTGTGGATTTGGCCGCCGCCTTCCTCTCCGTTGCTGCATTTTCCTTTGCCATTTGTTTCCTGCGAGTTTCAGCTAAGGATTCAGCCAACGTATAAATAGAAACGGACACCAGATGCAACGAGAAACGGAAAATGAGACACATTTAGGGATGTAAAAGAAAGATAGAAACAGATTTGAGTGAAAAATAGAAACGGATTTATGTTGAGGGATCCGAACAAGGATCTCACTGATAATCTCACCAACATTAAAACAGAAACGGATCACATTGTACATTAATATGAAGGAACCCTAAAATAACACAATGGAAACAAATATCACACTAACTTTGCTGTTGGATCAATCACTACGAGTAGAAGTCTTCGCAGTTTCTTCTAGTCTCCTCCGCTTCCGTATTCGCCTTCAGCCTCAATGTTTTTCGCTTCCCAGGGTCGAAATGTTTTCTGATGTTTTTCCGCAAGTGTGTGAGTGAGTGAGTGAGTGGAGTGATGGGGCGATTGAGGAAGAAACGAATCGTAACCCCCAAAATCCGTAACCGCTTGCTTTCCTCTTTTTTTCCTTTTTTTTTTTTTTTTGAATTTGGGGGGTCAGCGCGTGTAAAACACGCCAATTAGTGAGGATGGGATTTTTTTACTTGGTTTGACTTAGTAGGAATTATTGCTTGGATGTATAGTGGTATTGAGTATTTTATATATGCTATTTAAACTATTTATTTTCTAAAACAATGAAACGTGAGACCAGATGTTTATATATTTATTAAATTTTTATTTTACTCTTTATTTCTTAAATTAATTATATTTTTAATTGTAAATAATTATTTAAATACATATTAAATCTTATTGAATATCTATAAATTTAAAAAACAAAATTATTTTTATTAACCATAACATGTTTTCTGTGTTTATAATTAATATGAAATATTATATTTTCAATTAACTATTTGAAAAATATAATAGTTACAAAAACTTATATGATATCTATTAAAAAATTATTTCTTATAAAAATTATTAAAGAGTAAAATAGTTACAAAAATTTTATATAATTAGTGAGAATGTGAGAAAAGAAAAGAAAATTATAAAATATCTAACTTTTGCATCATTTAATGATCATGAATGCATTCTTACATTTTTAAATAAAATTGCATTCTCACTAGATATCTCCCATAAATATTTAAGTAGTGTTGGACAATTTTAAGCACATAAAAATTATAAATTAAGTCAATATTCATAAATAACAAGAGTCGGTTATTAAAAAAATAAAAAAAAAAACTAGGTTAATTTGATAAAATTATTAATTATAAAAATATAAAAGTGTTATACTAGGTGTACACCAAAATCATCTACTACTAAAATCAGTCACCAACACATAATACAAATTAAAATACAAAATACGCACAATAAATGAGTTAAACTACACCTATATTTATACATTAACACATAATGCACTACAAAAAACTTTCGGAATAGCCACCGATTTTAGCAACAAAAAATCGGTCGCTAATCGCAACCGATAGAGCTTTTCAATAACCAAAATAAAGTTGATCGCTAAATCGGACGCTAAATTTAATTTTTCCACCGATTTAGTGATCGAAGACATAAAAATTGGTCACTAAATTTGAAGTTAGCAATCGATTTAGCGACTATATCAAAGTAAAGCAAAATATTTTGGCCTCTAAATCGGTTGCTAATATTTGTGTAATTTAGCAACTGATTTAACGACAAATCCAAAAATATCAAGTTATAGAGTAATTGGTCGCTGAATCGATTTCTAAGAAGTCAGTTACTAAATTTGTTACTAATAATTAAATTAGCAACCAAATTAACGACCAAATTGTTTTATTACATGAATTTTTTTATCGCTAAATCGGTTCCTATTTATTTTAAATATGCTGCAATTTTTAACCCAAAGATAAAAGCTTAATTAGGGGTTGTGCTCCTCCTCTTGTACACGAACACCCACACACAAAAATGCCTCTTCCTTCTCTTCCAACCGCCTCCTTCCATTGTGGTTGTCGTTTGTTGCCTCGCCTCTACTGCATTGAGCCGCTTCCTATTCCTTCGGCGCTGCTAGCATCTCCCTCTCCGTTGCTTCTACTCATTTCGCTGCTGCTCGTGTTGCCTCTGTCGTATGTTTTCTGAAGTTCGATTTGGTGAAGCACGTGCGGATTAGGGTTCGTATTGAGGTTCATGGTACGGTTTTTCTTCTGAGCCTATGACAATGATGGTCGACCGATTAAATCGGGAATCTCTAGCTAGTCCGCGAGCTACTGAACCATAAGAGAACTATTGAACCGGCCGAAAATAGGTCGTCGAACCAAACCAGAACCCGATTGGTTTTCTGATAAGCACAAATCACAGTCTTAAATTTCTCTCGATCTCTCTTTCACCGTGTTTCTCTCCTATAAACGGAAGCACAATGGTGACAGCGAGGGAGTGCTACATCACTGCTGTCCCGTCCCTTCCTTTCCTCTCTTCTTTCTTCTCTTCTCTTCTTATGTTTCTCCTCACTCTTTTGTTTTTCTTCTTGGAAAAAAGACATTTATGCTCCCGACTTTTAAAAAATTGTACAAATTCACCCTTGAATTTTGTGAAATACTTAATTATCCTTGACCTTTGAAAAAACAGTACAATTATGCCCCTCTGTTAGTTTGACTCGATTAAAAAAAACGAAAAGTTTCAATAGAATTTCATACAAAATCACTTCCATGATGGAAAATAAGAACCATAAACATTATTTTTAGTAGTTACATAAGCAATTTTCGTTTCTTTTAACCGAGTCAAATTAATAAAGGGGCATAATTGTACTGTTATTTTTAAGGTCAGGGGTTATTAAGTATTTCACAAAAATCGGGGTTGAATTTGTTCAATTTTTAAAAAATAAGGGGTATAGATGTTCTTTTCTTTTTCTTTTTTGGTGTGTTGTGGCTTGTGTGAATGGGGACCACAGAGGTGTGAGGAGTGTATTTATGTGCTTAATTTTAGGGTTAGGTTGTTTTTTTTTTGGCTGTGGGTTAAATTTTTTTTAGAGTTGGATTTAATTATTATTTGGGATAAATTTAGCCCCAACAGGCAAAATCTAATTTCTTGTTTTTTAGCCAATTAAAGCAGTAAAATTAAATAAATATGACTTGTTTTTAAATTTGTATTTTAATTTATTTTTATCATAAATTAAACTTATCTTTTATTTGTTAATATATTACATCTAATTTAAATTAAATATATTACAAATTAAAGGATATAGAAGACATTATTATTTTAAAATAAAAAAGAAAAAAATTAAGACATAAAATATAATTAAATTGATAAATATATATTGTACCTGAGTGGGATTATAACACTAAAATATTTTTATTAATTATGACTTTTTTTTCCATGATATATTTACTAATGTTAATTTTCAATAAATACTTATATATAATAATATAACAAGTATAAACTAATTAATAAATTATTGAAATCTGATAATAATAATTATTTTAATATAAAATACTTAATATTAGCTTTAAGATTACAACACTTTGATTGATTTAATTCTTTGCTTTAAATTTGGATGGTATTTTATGGTCCGACAATGTTATTTGTACATCTATTTTGATTGTTTTATATATTATTTTATTGTAAAATGATTTTTCGATTGAACTTTGGTTGCACCAATTAAACTAGTGAACCAATAAATCAATAGATCGAACAGTTTGATGGCCAATCAGATGTTAGAAGATTGTATTAAATAGAAGATCAGAACATCTTAATGGATATACACATAGAAAGAAAAATAAAAAGCATACAAGAATTGGATAAATACTTTAGAAATAAGAGAATCTATTTCCATTGGAAAAATGTTGATTATTTTATAATAAATTATTGATCCAGACCAAGAACACAATAGAACCAAAGTTTCTGCATATAAAAGGAGAGTCTAATCACAACCAATAATACTTCTAATGTGTTCTTTCATAATAGTATTAAAATTTTCGATTTGATTCCTTTCAAGGGTGAGTCCAATTTCAACTCCACCATTATCATCCTTAGAATCACAAAGAGTGAATATCTTTGAAGGCATTACATGAACTGCATCACTTTTCTTGGGCTTTCCCCACCCAAAATCACTTTCATAAACACCATGCTTTGCAGACCCTGAAGCTATTATTTTACATCCTTCTGGTTTTCTGAACTCCTTCGAATGTGACACCAAATTTTCAATCCCTTTAAAACCGTCACACTTAAACTCTCTAATTATGTCTTCAATAGCAATAGCTGCTTCAACAATCCCATTTTCCCCCACTAGCTTGCTCTTCTCGAGTTCAACCACCGTCCGATTAATGCAGTTTCCAAAGTATGTGGATGGAATAGACAATTCTTGACAGTTTCGACAATCTGCTGGGAATATAAACTTGCATGTTTCATGACTAACCTTGTTAACAACATCATCAGTGTTTGTGTAATAATATTTTACCAGGCAAACCCAAAGCAAAGAACAAGTCACCACATAGGTCGATATGCGCAATGACTCTGTCTTTAGACCGATTGTCTTGCATTCAAGGGCTATCCATTTCTTGATTTTCTCCACATGCTCACGGCGGAGTGAAAACGTGATGCAAGCCTTGTCACCAGGAGCATCAACAGGTGTGCCAAAAGATTCCCCGATCTTTGGAAAAGAACTCGAAAGTTCCTCCAAGAAAACGAACTTTAGCCCTTTCGAGTCTTTGATAATGGCGTCTCTGTTGTGCAGTGGCAGTTGGAGAGATTCTTGAATGGAATCCATGTCTTCACCTCTGGACTTACAAACAGAAGCCCAGAACTTGATGAAATGATGCAACGCTCTTCCGTCAGCAACAACGTGATTAAAGGCGATGCACACGCTGAAGCCATAGTTGGGAAGTACAGTGATCTGAACCATGACGCGTTAGAATTTTAGATTTATTTTATAGTCTAGACTTTCTTATGACAAATAATGATAAAGAATGAACATGACAGATGATAAGTTTAACCCGCATATGAGCAGCAACTATGTGACATATAATAAGCAGAAAATTAAATGTAAGATTAAAGTAACACATTTATAATAAGATTTTTAAAGCAGAAAATTAAATGTATATCAGTGACTTATTTTGGTTTAAGCAAATCCAAAGATAATTTGCGTGATTGGTGACTGACCTGAACCGCCAGAAGAGGAAGCAACTTTGCACCGTCTTGCGTTGTACGCGGAGAAGGAAACACCGGAACAAGAAGGTTGATGTCTCTAAGATCTGTTGGAGCATGATCGACGAAGGACTTAAAATCTTGATTGGACTCGGCCACAGTGAAAGGAACAGAGTCGCCGTTGGAGTAGAGGATGTGAGGTAATATGTTATTGGGCTGAGGAGGCACAACAATGTTTCCGGCAAAGGGATAGAAGTGTTGAAGAGTGAGTGAAAGAGAGTGTTTGAGAGTGGGAACCACACTTTGTAAGATTTGGTTGGGTTGAGGAAGCTTGTAGAAGAAGATGCGTTGCAGCGGAGGGAGGAGGAACCATGGGAGGTCCAAGAATGTTAGAGGAATTGATGTTGGTGGAACGGAACTGGGTGGAGGTGAAATTGAACATCGCTCAATGATTTCCAACTCTGATGATGATGGGGTTCACCCATGGCTATGTTGGAAACACAAAATAGAGTGCGCGTAACTACACTCTTTTATAGAGGAGGGTGGCAGCTTGCCATACAAAGAAAATTTACTTAACCATGCATTTTTTCGTCACTAGTAAGCATCTAGCTAAAGTTACCATCCTCGTAGAATTTCTAAAGACCAATTGATGTGTTAAATATTTAAAAGATTAAATTACCACATTTGTCAACTTAACTTTATTAGATTAATTTTTGTTTGGTGTTTTAATGCTAGCTGTATAATTATATAATAAAACAAATTGAAAAGGAAAAGATCAAGATGCAACGAAACTGGCTACATATGATCATATTTTGTTTTCGTAAATGCGGCTATATTTTTTTTTGGTGACAATAAATGCGGCTATATATATGATCATATATATTTTAAGAGTGACGTGTTAAATATTTAAAAGATTAATGGCCAGAATTGGCAACTTAACTTTAAGATTATTAATTTTTTTAAATTCTAGCTGTATAATTATATAATAAAACAAATTGAAAATGAAAATATTAAGATGCAACGAAACTGACTATATATGATCACCCATTCGATTTGTTTTTTCTGGGATTTGTTTATTATGATGAAAAGCTTTTTGTTTGTTTTTTTTGTTTTTTTTTTACTTCTGTGTGTCAAAATGTAGGCTAAGGAATCATAACCCTCTGGCAGAAGAGAGGGTATCAGTGCTCTCCTTAAAATAATTATAATTTTTACCCCATTTTTCAATAAAATTACAAAAAATTTCCTCAAATTATTGTATTTTCTTTTTTAGCCCAACCTTTATTGTTTTGCTTTCATGGAGTACTCTTCAATCAAAAGGATTTCTCTCTCCCAATAAAATACAAATTCCAAAAATTGGGGCTTTTATTCATCACATTATTTAAAGCATAAATTTTTCACACAAAAAATGAAAAATACTTTATGGATTTTATCTAACAAAGAATAGACTATTCCCAAAGCTTGTTTTCTTCTTCTTCTGTTGTATAGTGAAGAAAAGATAGAGGATCATAAGAATCATCTCTGGGAACACTTATCTTTATGAACTGGACAATTTTATTATTATTATGAATAATTCTATTTATACACTAATTTCAACCATCGAAATCAGCCACCATATTATTATAAGTTATAACCGTATATTTTCACTCAAATACACATATACTGGTCTCAAGTACTCACGAGCAAGAGACAAGCAGAAATGAAAGGGTTTCACGTACTCACGCGCCAACACGCAAGAGACACCTCCTTCTCTTTCCTGCGTGACTTTCTTCTTCTCTCCCGTACGTGTTCCACTCCACCACCGTCATCAGCTAAGTGTTGTCATCAGAAACACGTCGCTGCCGCACCTCTCTACTACGCCTTGCTTGTCGCCAGCACGTCCTCTTTCTCGTTTCCTTTTCTTTGCGTTACTCATCTCATCACCATTACAAAACTAGATTTTGTTTCTTCTACTTTCTTATCTCCATTAACGTTTTTGATTTTCTTTTGTGCAGTTTGGGGCTGAAAATCAGGATTTAATGGAATCATAGATCTTTGATGTAGAGGTTTGTTCTAGTTTATATGTTTTTTGTTAGTCCCAATGCACAACACTCAAGAGGGGGGGTGAATTGAGTGTTTAAACAACAATAGAAAATATTTGCGGAAGCTTAAATTACTTTGAAAATAAATAA
>JASCZI010243382.1:1101-12411 GCA_036250425.1 Stylosanthes scabra
ACCATTATTATCTGACATGATGTTTCTTATAACCAAGGTATCGACATTTCATATTATTCTTCCTGTTTGCTATTTCAGCTGGACCATCCACACCAACGGAGGCTGGAACAAGATATGATCTGAGGACCGAAAATTCTCGACGCAGTCCGAATCGTTTCACTCCATCGGGCTGGTCTACCAAGAATTTGAAGAAAGGGGCTTCTCGAATTTATAAGAACGTAAAGGATCGCCTGAAGAAGAATTAAACCTTGAGCATGTTGGAAAATTAAGACATAAACATCTTTATATTGGAAAATGAAGCTCGAAGAAAGGCAAGTAACACGAGGAGCAACCATTTCTGGACTCTCATTTTTATTCAATTTTTTTGCAAACAATCCGTCTTCACCGTATTGATTTTTATTTCTATTTTTTTTTTACTCAATGCGTCAAGCACGCATTTTATGTTGCAGAATTTCATGCCATGCAATCCATCCATGACGCATTGGCTTTTTTGAAAAAAAAATTTCGTTACATGCAATGCGTCTAACACGCATTCTTTTGTGTTTTTTTCTTTCCTCAAACTTGTTCTATGCGTCACTGACGCATTGTGTTGCCCATATTAAAGGAAAACACCACATTAGTATAATATAGAAGGAAAACTCACACTTACTTATCATATTAAAAAAAACAAGCCGAAGGAAGGTGCCCCCACTAATATTTAATTATTTTGAGAGATTTAACTCTCCAAAATCCAAATTTCTTTATTAAAACCAAAGCCTTGAACACAATATGACATCCATAAAATAATCGAAACGTCTAAACAGTGGCGGAATGACCCCCAAATTTTTTATAAAATTTTTAGTAAAATTACAACCTAAAAAAATAAGTAGTTTAAGTAATTCACTCAACCTAAATAAATTTGGGGTTTGTGAGTCCTCTTAATCATTCATTCTTTTCTTTTCTTTTTTTCTTTATTATTTTTTTACCTTTATCATTCATTTTTGTTAAAATTGTAATACCAAGAGTTTTTTTTTTAAATATGAAATTAACATATTTGAATAAAAAATAATAATGATATATCCTACTAAAAAAGCAAATTTCATTACATTATATCTATATAAACCATCTAATCCAATATTATTATAGTCTAAAAAATATTGCTATATCCGAAAAAATACTTTTTATATAATAATTTGCAATACTCCAATAAAAATAAATTACTATGCATAACATGAAGATAAATGATTATGTGCAAACCTCAATTATAACAACAATTAGATATTTTTATTTATTTAATTTTGTGTTATTTTATATTTTTTCATTTTTAAATTTTATTTTTATATTATACAAATAATTAATAAATATTCATGTTATGCTGATATTGTATTTGTGTAGACTGATAAAGAATTTATAAATTGTAATTCTCAAAGTTTCGAATCTGTCAAATAAAATTTCAAGCAAATATTTTATCTTATATTTTTTTCTAAAAATTGATAATTTTTTATTCATTTAATTTAATACTATTTTATATTTTTTGATTTTTAATTGATTTTTTTGATTCCTTTAATTTTATTTTAATATGAATAACACTGTAAAATTTTACATTGAAAATTTTTTTTCCCCCCAAAAAACTTGGCAAGCTCCGCCACTCCGTCTAAAACAAACTTTTATTTACCCATTAATTGAATAATTGAAGCTCAATTAGGTAGATATGCACACGCTTAGTTAGTTAGTTTATCCGTACCAGTACCATAAAAAGAAAATAAAAATTGCCTGAAAAAGTATTTTTGTGTTAAGTTTCAGAAAAGATATGTTACTTAATTTTTATTTTGTTATCATATATGTAATAAAATCATTTATCCGAAAAGCTTAGATGGACGTATTATCTCTAATAATAAGCTTCTTCAGGTGATAAAATTATGAATTATTTTGATGTTTTTACATCAAATTTGGTTGAAATCTTTGTTGCAAATCACTTATACATGTTGCTTATTAGCACTATTTCCCAAAAAAAGATAAAATTATTTAGGCATACATATGTTACTTAAAAAAACCTACAATGAACTAACTAAAAAAAAACACTTAAGTGTATATATACATATCCCCAGCCAATAAATTATCATTTATATTACATTATTTCTTTTTCGATACTAGAAATTTCGAATTTGAGTGTAACCAAAAAAATTAGGGGAAGCACACTATTTAGGCATAAGTGAGGGTCTCATATCTGTGTGAAGAAAAAATCATCTGAATCTCAACGTTGATAAGAGGCTAAGAAGAAAGAACAGAGAATAGCTTTCACCCCAAGCCCACAAAAATGTGAAGGCAAAGAAGGCTCCATTACTACTCCAATGGTTAAATATAAGAATGCAAAAAGGGCACTTTTTAGGTGAGGGGGCCATAAAGATGATAGGAATGGAATGTGGAGGAAAAGGACAAATTTGAAGTTGTGAGGGTTGGTTTATGGTTGGTTCTTTTATGACAATTTGCCACTCCCCCAATATTGCTTTTAATTTCATCCTTATGCAATTGCATGTTTTTTGTACCAATTAGTAGTACTACTTCTACTATTGTATATATAGTATAGTACATTATATGCACAAATTACCATCAGAATCTGCCTCATCTTCCTCTTGCTACCCTACCTTGAGTACCTTCAATTAAAAAAATTCAAAGGATCATCAATGCTACTCTTGGGTAAAAGTTGACCTAGAATTGAACAACTGAAATTCTATTTGGCAATCAATATTCTGTTTAAGAAACGTTTCAGGTATAATTGAAAATTTCGATATTTTTATATTTTTAGCTATTGATCTTAATTTTATATATATATATATATATATATATATATATATATATATATATATATTATAATTAAAATTAAGTAAGACTAACGGCTAAAAATACATGAACATTTAATTTTCGATTATATCTAAAACACTTTCTAAAACTTATGTTACTAGAGTTTTGTAACCTATGTTGAAATTAATAAACAAGTTTCCAAATTGCAATATTCTTTGCTCAATTGGATAAAAAAAAATATATAGTCACAAAAAAAATACTATTAATAAAAATTTATTAAAGAGAAAATAACTAAAATTTATTTATTTAACTTAACATCTATAATTCTATATTTATTACATATAAAATTATACAATTATTCTAGCGATAATCAATAAATACTAATTAAGATAATTTTGAGCTGAATTTTATTATCTCTCCATTATTACTGTGCAAATACATATAGTTGTTATTTTATACTTAACAATTAGTAAAAGGAGGTAATATTCAAATTCATTTATGAAGAATAGCTCATATTTCAAATTAATTTTTAAAATTTTTTATTAGTTACGTTAATCTTAAAAGATATAATTGTTATTCAAATTAATTCTGATGCCAATTAGACTATATATAATGTGTCACGTGTCACGTTAATAACAATATTACTATTTTTTAAGAACGAATATAAATAGAAAATTAAAAAAAAAAACTAATTAAACAATGATCTTTTAGCAATGAATTTAACTATTAATCTTTACTAAAAATATTACCGAATAGAATATGGTATTGGAGATGATCATGTTCCCGGCCACAAGCACCTGAATGATTTGTTGAAGAGATCTATGAGTTTATTTTTCTAAAGTAATATATTAAAAGAAAAAAATTAGGATGCCAATACATTATGATCAATAGGAAGCCAACACATATTTACAGATGATAACTTAATTTTGGATATATGAATTACTGATAATAACTCATAAATTTTGAATGATAACTTAATTATTGACTTCCTAATGGCTCCCTAATATTAGTTTCGTAACATTATTCATATTAAAAATAAGTTATCCAACTAATTACTTCTATAAATATAATTTTAGAATATAAAATATACAAATTGAGATTGTGTGAAATAACTTATATATTTATATACAAATATATAGTAGCAACTAATAATTAGTGACTAAATTCACATTTTTAATATATAAATAAATGATTTAATCTTTAATTTTCCTGTATTCATAACAAGATTAAATAATAATGTAATAATAATAATTAGGGGGTGTGGTGTGGTGTGTAGCACTCTAGCTAGCATATTACAAATGATTGTGGTTAAGAATGAGAATGAATAGAGTGATAACATAATAATAATGATAATAATTAGTCATGATAATAATAGTGATATTCATGGAGTATATCATGATTGTGAAACCCATTACCAATTTACCAAAGGGGACCACACGGTTATAAATAACCCCACGTGTGATGTGTAGGCTATACACAAATCTAAAACATGCATACACCAATCTTAGTCTTTTTCAAATTAATTATGACAATGATGTATGCATTATTACATTATATACATACATACATGATTACTATTACTAATAACTAATTACTCACTTTAGATATTAATAGTAAATCTCAATGCTTGTTTTTCAATTGAAGGTAAGGGGAATAAATTTAAAGAAGATAAGACATTAACCCAAAATCATAGCTTACTCTTCTAAAGTAAATTATCATTTTAGTAAATATGCTAATTCAAATAAAATATAGTTCCTGAATAATAGAAACTTTTGTAACATTTAAGTGATTATATTTAGTGTAGTCTGGCTTGTAGTTTTTTTTTCTTTTCTTAGCAACCAATATTATTTGGAAATTATTTTTATCATAATTAGAATATTTAGAGTGTAAAAAGAACAAATTATCATTTACAACCATGAATAATAGTCATAATAATAATATAAACTAATTGAATATTCATAAAAAATAAAAATCAGTTTAACAAAATTATCTAAAATATATAGTTTTAATTTGTTGAGCATTGTGATATATATAATTAATTTATGTTATATATGATGAAAAATGATAAATTATTTATCTAAAAAAATTGTTTATTTTTTTAATAATAGAAAAAAATATAGAGAAAAGAAAAAAAGGGAATAAAACAAAGTAACATCCACAAAAGTAGAAGAAATTTCTCTGAAGAAGGCTTGATTTACTGCTTTTACAGCCTCTTTGAAAACCTCTTGAAATTCAATTCAACCCACAGGAATTGAATTGAATTTCAGTGTTTGAAATAAATATTAAGTAAATGAGTACCTATGGAATTGAATTCAATTTCATTGTTTCTTCCCAAAATCAATTCCAAGTTAAATAGGTCTGATTTGGAATTCCATTTCATTGGATTCTCATTAAAAATATAAAATATCTAAAATGTCTTTGTACCTAATTACTCTCTCACCTACTTTATCTCCTATCACAGTAGCAATAACCTTCTCTTCTCTTGCCATTAGTTTTTTTTCACCTTTTTCCTCCTCTTCTTCGCGTTGCTTCTCCTCTTCAACTGTAAGGTTGCGTTAAAGAAGTTGTTTGACAAGGGTGTAATGAGGCGTGAGAATTTGTACTTGATCCTCTGCACCAATTCTACTGGAACATATGAATAGATTCTCAGATAATGTATCTTCTCTAAATTTTACAACTTTTTAACAACCTCATCACTCCTACAAGCTCAGCTTCAATGTGGGTTTAAATTATTTGTTTTAAAAATCAATTCTTTTGAGTAAAAGATTACTAAGTGTGATGAGTAGCTATATTGGTTATGTGGGTATAATAGCAAAGTGCGATCCTTCAAATGGAGAAAGTGATGTTCGCGATTGTGATGATGGGTTTCACATAAAAAAATGTTTTGAGCTTGCAAAAAAAGCTATTTAATTCACAAACCCCAATCCAATGGTGGGGTGTGTTATTGTGAAAGAAGCTAGTGACTTGGCGGAAAATGTCACAGCTTATATGAGCTTAGAACCTGTAACCATTTTAGAAGGACAACATCTTGCACTGAAACTTGAATCAAAGTCAAAGTAAATAAAAGGTAAATTTGTCTAATATAACATTTCAATTCTATTGATAAATATTTCAAACACTGAAATTCAATTCAATTCTGTATTTGGAATTCCAATTCAATTCTTGATGGAATTCAATTCTTAATGGAATTCAATTCAATTCCATATCATTAAAAATTTTCAAACATGTTGTTAGTTTTAATATTTTATATTTTTTGAGGAAAAATAGAATTTATCATTTTTATTATTTTTTAACAAAATTTAAAAATATATAATAAAAAAATTAATTTTAATGCATGATATCTAAAAAGTTTTACACGACTATCCAATCAGATTCATGCATTTATATTACTTTATAAGTAATGTGTTTTAAAAATTAATTATTTTATGAGGCGATAATACATAACTGATTATCTGTATATATTTGTTTTACATTAACAACACATAAAAATTAAGATCTAATTAAAAACCAAAAGATACAAACTAATACATTCCAATTTTTATTTTTTAGGGATGTTACACAACCAACCTAATTAATTTTTGTTGGTCTGGATTTAATCATTAAAATTTTATTTATTGATGTACGGAAAAGAAAAATACATAATGAATGAATTATAACTAAAATGATATTTATCCTAATATATTTTTGATTAAAAAAAAATACATATACTGTTAAAATACACGCCTTAGTCAAAAATCAAAATTAGTAGTCAATATAAATAAATTTTACAGTCATCCATTTTTTTTTTATAATTTTAACTTTAATTGAAAAAAAAAAAAAAACATTGAAACCGTGCCTAGACCTAGTAGAAGAGTGATAACAGACTGGTAGAGCCGTAGAAGTAGTAGTAGTAGTAGTAGGCAGTAGTAGTACAGTGCAGTGCTCCTCTGCGTCTGTGTGGCGCGCTTCTTTCTCAATTCTCATAAGCGAGTGCGTATCCCCGTATGCGCGCTATGTGGGCCCCCCCACCCCTTCCTCTAAAATCTTGAATTCCCCTTTTCTCCCTCTCTCTCTCTCTGCCATCCTTGTCTCTTCGTCTCCTTCAATTCCTTTCTCCTCCTCCTCCTCCATAAACCATAACATGCATGCCTCTTTTCTCCATCTACCTCGCACACTCTCTATCTCTCTTTTCAATTCATTTCCAATGCCTTTATATAAACACACACACACCTTTTCCTTTTCCCTTTTTTCACGTAGTAGCCTCAGCATCAGTATCACCATAACCCCGTGAGTGACACACTCTCTTTTTCAATCGACGCCTATTCCTTCATTGATTTTCATTTTTATTATTTTCTTTTTATTATTAATAATTACATTAATTAATTAAATAATATATATATAAATATCCGTCTCTTTTCATATTTTCAAGTGCAGACTGCAGCAGAGTGAGGTCTGAGTCTATACACTACGGTTTTTTTCTTTTTTTTTTCTTTCTTCTTTTTTTCTCACTTTTCACTCTCTCAGTCCGAGTCAACTCGCTCCGATTCCGATTCCGATTCCACTCGCTGCTTCTGCTTCAATGGAGCTCCGTTCGGTTAAACGGATCCTTCTCACGCTAGCGCTTTCCTTCTCCTCCTTCGCGATACTCCTTACTATTCTTCTCTTCGCCAACGGTACGTAAACCTTCTACGACCTTTTTTCCCCAAATCGCACCGCTTCTAAACCTAGTTTTCTTCGCTCTTTAGTAAATAATATTGTAGCTCTTGAAGAAAAATAGAAAATCGCATTCACGCTAGTTACAGTAGTGTTTGTTGAAGATAATCGTGTGATTCGTTTTCGGTTAAGGAAGATGTGCCTTATGGCTTCTGCTACTGTTTCTAGTTGTTGAGGAACATTGGAGGATTTTTTTTAGTTTTGTTTATTTATTATTTGTTGCTGTGAATGGCGTTTTCAGGCTTTCGTTGTGGTGATTGTAATGGCGCCGAAACTGGAACCGGAACCGGAACCGGAACCGGAACCGCCGTGTCGGTGTCTCCGAAAGTGGAGGACGAAGGAGCCAACGTGCACCGCAAGCTTCTTAATCATCGTAGTAATAGTGGTAAAAATCCTAAAAAGAATACAGGCTTTATTATTATTATTATAATCATCTTAATAATTTAATAATACTAATTAGAATACTAATTACTGTTATTATTGTTAATTGTGACTGAGCATTTGGACTATATATATTTCTTCTTGTTATTTCAAGTTAAATGATGTTATTAGTATGACTTTTGAGTTTTAATTTTTAATAGTTTTTGTGTTTGTGTTGTTTTTGGCTTGATTCCTTTGCTGTCCGCCCTTTTTTTGCATAAATAAATAACTCCTTTACTAAGAGAATGTCAAGTTTTGTCTTCTTGTTGCTTCCTTTCTGATTTGTTTTTACACTTTCTTAGTAACTTGATGCAAAAAAGGGTAGTAAAGCATTGATGTATTTATTTTTTCTAATACAGAAACATCCCTTTCTATATCTTCACTTTGATAATAATCTTCATGTTCTTTCTTCTGCAATGATTCATGTACTCTTCAAACTTTTTTCTTTTGGGTTTGAACAAGTGATTTGATGCCAAAATAATAAGGGTAGTAATAAAGTGTTTGATAATGATTTGTGTTGTGCATATCAACCCTTTCTGTTTGTTTTATTTAGTTTTCTTTTTTCCCTGTTGTTGATCAGTGGCAGGCACAGGCACAGGCACAGGAACTGGAATGGTGGAACCTAACAGAATATGGGGTGACAACAAGTGCAGCAAATCAGATATAGTGATAAGCCAAGGCCCCACGGCCCCACTACCGAGTGGGATACCAACGTACACAGTTGAGATAATGAACATGTGTGTCAGTGGCTGTGACATCTCAAGGATTCACCTCACCTGCGGTTGGTTCAGCTCTGCAAGGCTCATCAACCCCAAACTCTTCAAGAGGCTTAGATACAACGATTGCCTTGTCAATGATGGAAGGCCTTTGCTCAATGGTGCAACCATTTCATTCCAGTATGCCAATACCTTCCTTTACCCTCTCTCTGTTTCTTCTGTGTCCTGTATTTGATGAATGAATGAATGCTGCCAACAACCCTTTATATTTGATGAATGATGACAACACATCACTACCACCAAAACCACCCTCCATAGGCACACTCAACTCCATTTTGGATTTGGTGATTAGGTCATGGTCCGAGAAAATGGGTGACATGATCATATATTCATCATATATGTGGTGTTTTTTTGGTTGATTTTGGGTCATTGGGGGGAGAATAGACCATGCCATATGGTGAATTAGGGTGGTTTGGAATTTTTTGGATGAATTCTTTTGGACATGTATATACACATATATAGGTAAATCAATCATCATATATTCCAAATGTATTTTTCACCTACTTGTCTGCAGTTTGGATGGATCTTTGAAATGTGACAAGATCAGACAGAGCAATGTAGTTAAAAGTTTTGTACAAATATTATAGGGAATAGTAGAGAGGGTGAGGATTACTGAAGACAAAGTACCATTCTCAATTCCCTTCCCAATTTCCCTACCCTTTTTGAATGCTTTTATTATCTCCTTGTTTTCTTTTGGGGTATGATGATATTGATATACACACCACTTATTAACCATTACCCCACTTGGGTACATTCATTAATAGAACTGTACAAATTACAAACTACAAAGCATTAATAGCAAGTGAATTACTAGTTTACTACCACCTGCTAGAAATGTTGAATTTTTCCAAGCATTGAACTCCTCTATTTAAGAAAAATTAGTTGGAAAGAAGCAAGAAATAAAGGAAAGGTCCCCTACTTCATTCATTCTCTGTGCCGTTGAAAATTTTTCTTCTCAGTGTGATGTGTGTGTTTTTATGTTGTGTGACCCGGGTGGCCCGTGACATATCATAATGTTTCTACCAAAATCCACCGAAAAATTATTAAGTCCTATTCCTTTACCATAAATATTAATATTATTCACACTTGTGCGAAAGAATAAAGGGGCAAGTTTGGTTTGCATTATAGTAAGGGAATTCAATACCTTGTCTTATTCCTACTCCCCCTCGAGTGGGGTGATGTCATTCATGGTGAGAAAGTATGTATTGTGTTGCAAAAAAGGCATCCATTTATTTATTGATTGAGACAATGATTCTGTCGCAGCATTCATCATTCTAAGGGATCTTGGTAAGATTAGTTAATTCACTATCATAGTTTCTTTATAATTTTTTTTTTATTCTCTAAAGGAATGTCTTATTTGAAATATTCAGCACTTTAAACTTTAAAGAGATATAGAGCTTCTATTTTAATGTAAATTCGTGCGTTATTGAAAAGCACACTTGACGACTAAGCTGAATTTCAGGTTATATGATTTGTAGTTTAATATGATTATGAGTTTTGAAACTATACAATTTTATTATGAATTTCGAGGACACAAGGAACATACGACTTTTTCTATTTAAATGAAAAAATTCATCAGTTTTTAATTTTTGTAAATATCAGAGGAAATTTTTATGGATAGGGTTATTTTGCAAGCACAAAATGCGAAATTAAAGAAAAATATATTTCGTAGCAGTTAGTAAAATACGAATAAATTAGCCATACCGTACAGTTTTTAATCATGTAAAGTGAGTTAAAAGTCGCATTTGAATTTAAAAAAGATATATCAAGAAATCAAATTAGTAAGAATACAAATTTAAATTCTGTTTTAGTTCAAATTAGAAAACCAAATGAGATTAATAATTCCTTAAAATATGCTTTTTTTTCTTTAATTTTGCAGTCTGCTTGCAAAAACCCTACCTACGCAATTAACTGACCCTGACATTCTTCCTCCGAGATTTGAGTTCAAGTTTCACCTAAGGAAAAAAAAAAAACCAGGTAAAAAAAATCTGTATAATTCATGAATTGCAACTACTATGGTTCAACTCCATCCATCATGATTCCAACTTTGAACATTCATTCCAATGGACTTTAATTTTAGATCATTTAGGCTATATTAATATTATAGACTTCAAAACGTTAAAATCAAGTAGTAATACACTTGAAATATTGATTTATCATGGTTACACTAAGTGATGTCAACATCATGGTAGTAAGAGTTACAAGAAAAAAACAGTGTCAAGTCTAAATCTCTTGGATTTGTATTTTTTTTTTTTTTCATTTTTGGTGCTATTAATAGTCAAATGCTGCTTAAGAATAGAATTTCACAGACTTACCAATACCCATACACATGTTTAAGAAAACGTCATCATACTCAATGAATGGTAGCCATAAGTGGCTTTTATGTCATCAATTCTTCAGAACTTTGAAATAAAAGAATGACATTTTCTTTCTTCTTTTTTTTTCTGGAGAAAGTCACAACTCTACTAAGACAAGCTTCTTTGTGATAAGATATCCTCCATCATCATCCTCCATCATCATAATATAATATTATAAACTATATATGTATGCACATACTTTACACATTGAATGTTGAAAAGTAAAAACACAAAGAGTTTTGTTTTTTTTTTTTTTTTTTTTTTTTTTTTTTTTTTTTTTTTTG
>JASCZI010243385.1:1511-12384 GCA_036250425.1 Stylosanthes scabra
AATACCTGAAATACACTAGCAAACACATCAAGGTACCAAGAGGGATGAGGTCATACCAATTTCACTCAATTCTAATGCTAATTTAGCATGTTTATCACACTTAGAACAAATATGGCAAATGTTCACAAACATGATTATTCACAAGCAATTATGTGGTTTTAGATTGACAATCCCATCAAATATAACACATATTTTATCGTGAAATATGGGTTCATCACCACACCCATGGTGGTATGAAAGTACCAAATAATGATAAGAGTGAATGTAAAAGTATGTATATATAACAATGAAGTGTGGTACAATAGAGAGTATCTAGCTCAATAAAACAGGAATTTGACAGAAAAAGAATAGAAGTAACAAACTGAAACAGAATGACAGAAGCAAATCATAATCAACTAGAGAAATTGAGAAATCAAGGACATCGCCATTGATTGACCATCGTGACAGCAAAAACCTGAGAATAAGGAGGGAAACAGAATTAAGAAGGGAAAGAGATAAAAATAGACTAGGGCGAAGAGAAATTAGCAGAAGAAGAGAGGTACCACAATTCACATGCAACCGTCCATTCCTCCTGTGTCCCTGAACCGGCAGATCTTTTTCAACGTGTCCATTTTTTTAAACAACCCTTTCCTTATTTGGGATGCTCAAATTCTATTGTGCACTACCCACTGTCGTTGCTTCTTCTCTATTCATGCAAGTAACAGTGCATCAAGGGATGGGAAGCCAAATGATGGGGAGCCTCATATGTATGAACAACCACCTTATTCATCGCATTAACACCCTATACCTTACGATGAATGTTGCCCACCCTATGTGGATATGGTGATGGTTATCATGACTATGAATCTTCTCAAACATCATATTCCTATGAAATCTACACTCAACATTTTCCTTAACCACAATACACTCAAACCACAGTATACTATCAACACATATCTCCTTGGGATCCCATTCCATATTCACCTTACAACCAATCATATGAGCCACTTGAACCACCAGTCCACCACATTTTGAATCACCAACTTCATATTCACCACCCCAAGATTAATATCACACTTATGGACTTTATTTTGAACCACCGCCCTCTTATCAAAACCCACCAACCTCACATCATTGTTCTAGTAAGGAGTTAGATGAAAAATGAAAAAAGATTGACAACAAAATTGGTTTTTATGATTTTGACTGAAAATCAAAATTGTCTCTAAGTACTCTTTTATTAAAAATCGTCCTTTCAAATCAAAATTATATTTAACAACAAAATTGCTCATTAAATTATATAATTTCCACCATTATTGTTTCTTTTTCTATGGTAATCACTATCAGCAACACTACAAATTTTCTAGTAAGTATAAGAAACTAAATTTTAAAGTTATGAGATTTAACAAAATTAGTGTTGTTGGAATTCAAAAAAAAATTCTTGAAGGGATTGTTGGTAGTTATCTTGTAGAGGGAAGCAATGGTGGTAGAAGTGATATAATTTCAGAATTGTCTTTAAAAAAATTTGAAAGCTAAAACCTGATTTTAAAATTAAAAAAACATTAGGGACGATTTTGAATAAAAAATCTTCGGAATGAATTTACTTTTCAACCAAAATCATATGGATCAAATTAGTAATTAACTCAAAAAGTCATCTTATGAACACACTGAATGCCAATAAAAAAGTATGCTATAATAAAACCAACATAATAATGCACTGCACTACTAAAAATCAAGTTGAATGAACAAAACAGTTAATCAATTTGAATTATTTAAAATTATTTAAAATGAGAGAGAAGGTTATTAGTTGTTATCATGGAGAAGAGCAGATAGACTACTTGCGGATATGTAGTCGTAAACGAGCAACATCTCATCTTTAGAGTAATAGAAAGTTATGAGAGGAACCACATTATCGTGTTTGATTTTCTCAAGAACCTCCATTTGTATATGGAACTCATTCATAGTAACAACTACATCCTTCACGCTTCAGCTTCTTGACAACCACCGTCATCCTTTCCTCAAGCATCACTTTTTACAACGTACCTCCTTTTTCCAAGACCTCCACTGACACACAAAGTAGATTCTCCAACTCAAAGCAGTACACTCCATCTATGAAGAACACCAATTTAGGGGTGTGCACGGATTGGATCGGATATGGCTGATTTTTCGATCCGATCTGGAAATTATTCATCGAATTAGATATGAAATCTACATTTTTAGATCCGCAAATTCTTCAATGGATTAGATCGAATTGTATTGCAGATATATCCGCAGAATGTGCAGAAATTGAAAAAATCATAATTGTTTGAGCTTGTTTTCTCATTATTCAACAAAGTTTAAAATAAAAAACATAACTATACAACATATCCTCTTGACAATACAAACATTTCCATTTTCAAACTTTAAAAAATCCAACTTAACAATAAACATAAATTCATAAGCATATTTTTCATTTTTATTTATTTATTTATTTAAAGATACGGATCCTCGGATATGCGGATTGGATAGGCGGATCGGATAGGAGGATCCCTGTTGCAAATCAGCAATCCAATCCTACAGGTGTGCGGATCGGATTGGACCTATCCGATGGCTTTGTGGATCAGATCAGATCCGCACTTTTCAAATCGAATTGTAGATTTTACTGCAGATCTGTGGATTTGGTCCAATCCATACACACCCCTACACCAATTGTTCCTTTATGCTACCTTCGACCGTCCCGTTATTTCCTCTTTTGGTGATGAAGTTCTTGCTGCCGCCATGACCACTACTGCATGCAACCTATCGGCACCACTATTGCCAAGACCACTCCGGCATCATTGAGCCGCCACCTAGCTCCCTCTAAGCCTAAGAGACAAGTGTCAAGTGATTGTGAAAAAAAGTGTGAGAAACTAGTAATATAAGAGAATTTTATCATTTTCAAAAGTTAAGGGTGTGATTTTCCAATGATGGAATATTCTAAATTTATAACAGAATATTCTATTAAGTTTAATTTTGTTTTTAGGGCATGTCCAGATTACAAATTTCAAAAGGTATCAAGAACCTATGTTGCACGGATATAGATATAGGATACCAAAATTTTATAAAAATTGGTACGGATACTGATGAACCCATTTTATATGATAAAAAATAGGTTAGAATTCAGAGGTTCATCAACATATTTTCACATAATTACTAGTGAATAACCATGATTTCAATCCTTTGCTTGAATATACTCCTAAAGATAGATATATACTAACTTAGCCTTAAAAGTGATGGAAATTTGTGAAATCTCATCCCACTTGGTGCATTGATATGTTTGCTAGTGGATTTCAGGCTTATAGGGATTGCAAAAGGAATAAAAAAGGCTAAAGAAGGCATTGAAGAGCAAAAGGTTCACAAGAGGAAGCCAAAAAGTGAGAAACAGGGCACCGTGCAGTCGCACGGTCCTATTGTGAGACCTCACGTGTCACTGGGAGCGTTTTGGGATGCATTCTGCAAATACCCACATGACTGCACGGTCCAATTGCATGATCGTGCGGGTGTGAAGTCAAAGCTGCAATCTTTGTTAACCGTGCGACCACACAGTGTACCACGCGACCGCACAGTACCGTCTGGCAGAATTAAATCAAGGCTAAAAATGGAATTTCAAATTTCCAGGCCAGGTCCAAAGTCCTTGCAAGGCCCAATTCGACCTATATGAAGGAGGAACAAATGAAATACAAGCAACCAATTTTCCCATTTGATCAATTGTAGAATTTAGAATAGTTTAAGGGGTTTTTGGGAGAGTTTTTCCATCTCTCTCATTTTCTCTCTTCTAGTTCATACTTGTTCTTAATTTCCCATTCCATTTTCCAGCCCTTCACTAGCCAAACTCTTCGTTTTAATTCTTGTATGGATGTTTGTTAATTGATACTCTTGATTAGTTAATGCAATCTTGCTTGTTTCTCTCATTTGTTCATCTTTATCTCAATTATACATCTCTTGCTCTTGTGTTCATATTTCTATGTTGCTGGAAATTATTGTGATCCATGATCTATTGTCATTTCTTTGGTTGATTATTGATGTTTGCTAGTCATCATGTTGATCTATCATAATTGCTACTCTAGATTATCATTTTCTCTCATTATTCATCATGTTTATATATTGTGCATGCCAAGTGTTTGATGTTTTGTTTCTTATGAGTATGGAGTAGTGTTCTTGTGTCTTGGTCATGGATTGAAGTGTGGATGATCTTAGCCACTAATCCCTAAGGACAAGAATGGGTTAAGGCCTGGGTTAAAACCGTTCCGTTAACGCTAGGCTTTTGCTAGTGATGATTGAGTCCTTAATGAGGTGAACTTGATGGATTATTCAAGTTCCAAGGACCTAGGACCTTCGCACTAGTGAGTTTCCTAGGACATTCGGAACAGGGTTAATTCCACCCACTGGACCATTTGACAGAGTGGGCTAAGTGTCTTACATGACAACCATTCATAATTGGGATTAGTGGTGATCATAGAGACACATTATACTTCAACTCAAGACCAAGCACCTTTGTTACTTGCGACACAAGTTATTTCCCGTTTTTGCTTTTGTTCCTATCTCTCACCATTGCAACCCCAATATTTTAACAAACAGTTGTAAACCTCTGTTTTCAACTCCTAGGGAGAACAACCCGAGTTCCATACTTAGTATTTTTTAAACTGGTTGCAAACTCTGTGATATTTTCTTGTTGAAGAACGATTTCGATATCACTTTCATAATTGATTCGAGTTCTGCTACAACAAATCTCTTGTTTTAAATGACAAGGAATTCTGAATCGACCTTAATTGTGATGCCAGAATCGACCTCTCTTCAGATACATAAGTATGTATATAAAAAACAAGTAAATTTTATAAATTGAGAAATAAATAGTATTTTTTAACTAATAAAATATATATATTTGTGTCGAATTTAATAGATTTTTGTTTATAAATAAACATTTAAAGAGTTAATTTAACATATTAAATCGCCTATTTAAATAGTTTTGAAACATAAAAAATTTAAAATTAAATAAATTGACTCAAAATAATATAATTTTGAATTAATTTGAAAAAAAAATGTATTCAACCCTATTCAAAAACATACCAAGCCATATCCATGTAATTTGCTCTATATGTTGTTAAAAAAGCGACATTATTGAGATTGGAACAGGACTAATTAACCATAGCCTGAGGAAAAAAGGAAAAACCACCCACAAGTTCATCAATAACAAAACAATTGCATAAGAGTTTTCATAATGCCATTGGCCACTTAGGATTCATAAGATGGTTTCAATTGGCCCTCATACCAATTTCAATGTCAATATTATAGTTATGCACCTCGTTATTGTTACTCCCATGCCATCCACAATCAAAGGTAGAATCCAAGAACTACAAGATGAAGACGAGAACAGAGCATGAAACAAACATGGGAATTGCTCCGAATATCCACATAAGGAAAGGGAAAGATAAGTACATAGGCCTCCATCCAAGAGACGAAAAATAGCTCCCTTTATTGAGAATCTTGGTGACATAGTCCACTGATAGACCCATATTTGATGATAGATTTTGTACTATAAATGAAGGATTTATCAACCAAAAACCACACAATTGCTTGTGAACAACCATGCTTTCAATCCTTTGCTTGTATATGTTCCGATCGATAAATACATGTTAACTTAGCCTTAAAAGTGATGGAAATTTATGAAATCTCACCCCACTTGGTGCATTGATATGTTTGTTATTGTATTTCAGACTTTTAGGGATTGAGAAAGACATAGAAAAGGCTAAGGAAAGCATTGGAAACAAATGATTCACAAGAAGAAGCCAAGAAGTGAAAAACAGGGCACCGTGCGGTCGCTCGGTCCCCTCGTGCGACCTGACGTGTCCTTGGGAGCGTTTCGGGATGAACTCTGCCAACACCCTCGCGACTGCACAGTCCCTCGCGTGACTGCACGAGTGCAAAGTCAAAGCTGCATAGTTTGTTGACCGTGTGACCGGACGGTGTACCGCGCGACCACACGATACCGTCTGGCAGAATCAAAATTAAGGCTAAAATGGGAATTTCAAGTTTTCGGGCCAGGTCCAAGCCTCTTTGAAGGCCCAATTTCCACTAATATGAGGAAGGAATAACTGAAACATAAGGCACCAATTTCCATTAGGATCATTTTAGAATTTAGAATAGTTTTAAGAGGTTTTTGGGAGAGTTTTCCATTTCTCTCATTTTCTCTCTTCTAATTCATACTTGTTCTTCAATTCTCTACCAATTTCCAACCTTCACTAGCCAAACTCTTAGTTAATTTTAGTGTTTGAATGTTTGTTAATTGATACTCTTGTTTGATTAATTCAATCTTTGCTTGTTTCTCTCATCTATTTCTCTAATTCTCAATTCTAGCTTTTATGTTCTTAAGTTCTTTAATTTAACTTGTTGGAAATTATTGTTATGCATGTTCTATTGATGATCTATGGTTCAATATTGCTTGTTTGATGTTCATATTGTTGATCTAGATTATTGATTATCTTAGATTGTCCATTTCTCTTGTTATTTAGTATGTGTTTTTACTATGCATGCCAAGTGTTTGATATTTTGCTTCTTATGAGTATGGAGTAGTGTTCTTGTGTCTTGGTCATGGGTTGAAGTGTGCATGATCTTAGCCACTAATCCCTAAGGACAAGAATGGGTTAAGGCCATGGTTAAAACTGTTTCGTTAACGCTAGGCTTTTGCTAGTGATGATTGAGTCCTTAATGAGGTGAACTTGATGGATTATTCAAGTTCCAAAGACCTAGGACCTTTGCACTAGTGAGTTGCCTAGGACATTCTGAACATGGTTAATTCCACCCATTCGACCGTTTAACAGAATGGGCTTCGTGCCTTGCGTGACAACCATTTATAATTGGGATTAGTGGTGATCATAGGGATACATTATACTTCACCTCAAGACGAAGCACCCTTTATTACTTGCAAAACAAGTCATCTCTTATTTTGTTCTTGTTTACCACTCTCACCATTGCAACCCCAATATTTTCACAACCAAAAAATGGGAACACCGATTTTCAATTTCTAGGGAGAACAACCCGAGTCCAATACTCGGTATTTTTAACTGGTTGCAAGCTATGTGACACCTTTTTTTAAATCTTAACTCGACTCCCATATTTGGTTCGGAACTATCTGCAACGAATTCCTATTTTGAAAATTAAGAGATTCTGAACCGGCCTTGGGGGATGCGTCATCCACCGTGAGCGTCGTCGTTGGCCGTGGCGGCAACACTTTCTCGAAGGACACCTTAATGAGGATACTTGCATGGCTATAGTACCTTATGGATTAAACATTGAGCATGAATGAGAGCAAGAAGCACAACAACATAGCCAAGAACTTAGCGGACAAACCGTTATTACATGTATCACCAAAGGCTTCCGAAACAATGCTCTTGGTTTTTCCTATGTGGTTGTAACTGATAGGAATTAAAATACACAATTCCCTACTTGGAAGAATTAGAGAAGCAATAATACCCACTTAAAATAAGTGAAAAACCGAAGCAATAATAACCCAATAGCAGCGAAAAAATCAACAATAACTAGAAAATAGAGACAAGCTAGCACACCAAGATTTTTAATGTGGAAAACCTCCACAATGTGAGAAGTAAAAACCACGAGTCACCAAGACCAGGAAATAGCTTCACTATGATGAAAAATAGGGTACAAGAGAGTCACGAATTACTGCACAAAAAGTGCATACAACAAGCCAAACAACCCAAGCTCCAAAGCTCATAAACAAGAACAAGAAGATGAAAATACCACATAAATAGAGCCTCTTTCTGAGCCTGATTACTATCACTACAAACCTCCAATCAAGATCTCCACCGTTCAAGTAGTGATTAACATTCAGTCTAAATTTGAGCTTGATCCAAAGGTTAACAAATCCATAACAGCAAATTTATAGAGGCAGGTTTGTGTATGTGCGAAAATGTTTTCTCTCTTCTCTTCCCTCAAGTGTTTGCTTGCTCTCTCAACAAATGAGACACCACCTTGATGAACCCTAACACCCCTTTAGCTATTCCACTCTTCTCACGGGCTTGGTACCAACATATGGGCCTTTCTCCACATAGGAAGGGAGCCCAAAAACCCAACAAATCTCCCCCTCACGACTATGTGGAGGTAACCGCCAATCCGGCGATTAAGCAACAAACTTTAAACTCCAACTTGGTAATTTCTTAGTCATCATATCAGAACCATTCTCATCAGTATGAACATTTTCAAGTTCCAACAACACATCATCCTAAACATCATGTATCCAATGATACCTCACATCAATATGTTTGGACCGAGAATGAAAAGTTGAGTTTTTACCAAATGTATAGCACTTTGACTATCACAAAACAACAGATACCTCTCTTGATTAAACCCGATTTCCTTCAAGAATTTCATGATCCAAAGCATCTCCTTGCACGCTTCGGTAATGGAAATGAACTCGGCCTCTATAGTAGATAAAGCAACACACTTTTACAATCTAGATTGCCATGACACTGCTCCACCTGCAAAGTTGAACAAGAAGCCTGAAATGAACCTTCTTGAATCAATATCTCTTACCATGTTTGAGTCAGTGTAACCAATTGGAGTAGGTGCCCTTCAGATCACTAATAGTCCACCCAAATGCATTCTTGTGCTCCCTTAGAACTCGAAACAACTCATCTTCCTCACTAAATGTCAAGGAAGAACTGATAATCATAGGAAAGCTTTCATCCTCACCAAGAAAAGCATACTTAAGAGTAAGAGGAAGAGGCTTAGGTTCCTGTTTGTGCTTCTCGTCCTTTGAATCATGTGAAACAGGTCCTTCACTGATTTCTTCAACTTCTTCAACATCATTATCAAGATCTTCACTGATTTCTAGTAAAGAATCTTCAATCTGTACCTCTTGAACCAACCTATCAAGAGCATCAATACGCATACAGCCTTCAGAAGTAGCATCACTTGGGTGATTCATTGCTTTAAAGACATTAATCACCATCTCTTCTTCATGCACTCTCAAGGTTAATTCACCTCTCTGTACATCAATAAGAGCTCTGCCCGTAGCAAGGAAAGGTCTACCCAGAATGATAGAAGGATTGGAATCCTCCCCCATATCCAAGATTACGAAATCAGCTGGGAGAATGAACTTTCCTACATTTACGAGAATGTTCTCAACAACACCGAAAGGGAACTTGATTGACATGTCAGCTAACTGCAAAGACATTCTAGTTTCCTTCACCTCTTCAATTTGCATCTTTCTCATGAGTGACAGAGGCATCAAATTAAGGCTAGACCCAAGATCGCATAACGCCTTCTCAATGGTGATATTTCCCATAGTACATGGGATCTGGAAACTACCTGGATCCTTCAGCTTAGGACGTAGATTGCTGAGGATGACTGCACTGCACTCGTTATTCAACACAACTGTCTCTTCTTCCCTCCAGTTTCTCTTCTTAGAGATGAGCTCCTTCATGAACTTAGCATATAATGGCATCTGCTCCAAGGCTTCAGTGAAAGGTATATTGATCTGCAGTTTCTTAAAAATCTGAAGAAATTTAGAGAACTGTTGATCTTTACCATCCTTTCGTAATCTCTGTGGGAAAGGAATTTACAAAGATGATGATGGAGCACTAAGTGGCTTTGCTACTTCAGTCGTAGATTTGACTGGAGAGTTCTCCACAATCTTCTCTTCACCTTTTCCTTCCACTTTCTTATCAGAGTTGTCTACTAAAACTTTCCCACTTCTAAGAGTAACAGCTTTGCACTATTCTTTTGGATTAACAATGGTATCGCTAGGAAAAGTATTAGTAGATCTTGTTAACTGGCCGAGATCCTTTGCAAGCTGACCCACTTGATTTTCCAAGTTTCTAAGAGCGGACTCTTGATTGTTGAAAGTTGATCGTGTCTCATTCATGAAGCTGTGGGTGTTCTGAACAAAACTTGCTGTGGATTGAGCTAGTTTCTCGAGTGCAGCTTCAATAGAACTGGGTGGTGTTGAAGATGATGGTTTTTGCTGTGGTGGAACTGGAGGAGGGGGTTGTTGAAATGGTTGCTGTTGTCGCTGGAAAGGAGGTTGATAAGGGCGATTGTTGTTTTGAACATTGTTGTTGCTCCTCTGCCCTTGATTACCACCCCAACTGAAGTTAGGATGATTTCTCCAGCCTGGATTATAAGTGTTGGAATATGGGTCATTCTGTGGTGGCCTAGGCTGATTACTCATATAATTGACCTGCTCAGCTGAAGGCTGATCTTCCATGATAAAACTGCAAGTCTGACTATCATGAGGGCCTCCACATAACCCACATGGAACTGACGTTGTCCCAAAAGGACTCACAGCTGCAACTTCTAACTTCTCCAGTTTCTTTGTCATAGTACTAATTTGCTTGGCCATGGCTTCAAGGGGATCTGTAGTGTGAACTTCCATGACCCCTTTCCTAACACCTCTCTCAGATGAATACATGTATTGGTTGGTGGCCACAAGCTCAATTAGATCATTGGCTTCATCAAAAGTCTTCTGAAGTAAAGAACCACCTGCTGAAGAATCTAGTAGAATTCTAGATGAGTGATTTAACCCATCGTAGAACATCTAAAGCTGTAGCCATTCAGGAAAGATAGCAGTAGGACATTTTCGGATCATTTCTTTGTATCTTTCCCAGGCCTCGTACAAAGATTCGGCTTCTTTTTGAGCAAATGACTGTATATCATGGCGGAGCTTGGCTAGCTTTACCGGTGGAAAGAACTTAGTCAAAAACTTGCTAACTAAGTCATCCCATGTGGTAATGCTACCTTGAGGTTGGGAATTCAGCTAGTGTTTAGCCTTATCCCTTAAGGAAAAAGTGAAGAGCCTCAATCAGATAGCATCAGCAGGGACACCATTTAGCTTTAAGGTGTCACAGATATGGAGAAAGTTGGC
>JASCZI010243395.1:0-12293 GCA_036250425.1 Stylosanthes scabra
CCTATTTATAGTAAAAGATTTACTATTACATGAAAAGGAATGAACGGCTATGATTCATTTACTATGCAACATAGTAACTTGATTAGGAATGGACGGCCATAATTTATTGGGTTACTATGCAGTGCATAGTAACCGGCGGCTTAGCCGCCCCACTTGTTTACAACAGTAGTCAAGTTTAGTGGCTAAAATGGTATATATTTAGCACAACTGTTTTTATTTAAGCCTTTATTCGAAATAGAATGAACTCAGTCTATTGCTTAACATTATTAATGCCAGAGACACAAAAAAAAAAATTGCCAGAACAGTATCGTTACTAATCATGTTTAGTTAGAAGACTCTTCTCACAGTTATTAGCACTATATTAATAAATAATTATATAAAATTATATTTATGTTATAATAATTATTTAAATTTAATAATTTATTAAATAGTTTGTACTCATTATATACTTTAAGTATTTATTAAAAATATCATATAATTATAACAATAATTCTATCTATAGACTTATTTTATTCCATCAGTTCTAATTAAATTATTTATTCTATACGAAATAAAAGAATAAAATTCCGGTGGATGCATTTTGGCGTAGTAGAGTGCATCAACATTAGTGTGCATATAGCATGGAGGTGTGGTATCTTGTAAGTCAACATGAACTGTTGCATTTAGGGTATTTATGAAGTAGGGTGAAATCGGATCTTCCCTAACTCAAACCTTGCCCAAAATATACTCCAAATCTATTATTGAGACCCTAACTCAATCCTAAATTCAATGAAATCTTTTTACTTTTGAGTCGGGTGAAGTCGGGTCTTCTCAATCAAATTCCAAAATATATATATATATAAGTCTCATCATTCTTCTTCTTCTTCCTTCAGCTGCTTCTTCCGACGGCAACGACAGCAGCAGCGATAATAACTGCAACATGATGAGAGAAGAAAGCCGATTCTTCTTTTCAAAGACATCTGTTTTTGTTATTCAATGAAATTTAGTTCTATTTTTCAACAAAATTCACTTCTTTTTTTTTTTATAGGCATTCATGCTTATGATTTTCATGAAAATCCGTTTCTTTTTTTTATAAAAATCTGGTTCTCTTTTTTAATGAAAATTCGCTTTTATTTTTTTCAAAATTTGATTCTGTTTTTCATGAAAATATGCTTCTATTTTTCTTGAAAATTCGGTTCTGTTTTTTCATGGAAATCCACTTAGTTTCTTTTAGAAATCTGATTCTATTTTATATGCAAATTTGGTTCTTTTTTATATGAAAATTCGATTCTGTTCAAGAAGAAGAAGAAGAAGAAAAAAAAGAAGATCATCAACAAGAGCAGCAATAACAACAACAGCAACAACATAACAGAAGAGGAGGAGGAGGAGAGAATGGAAGAGGAGGATATGAAGAAGAAGATTTCGACGATGGTGGTAGCAGCGACAACGATGACGACAATGATAGCAGCAGCAATGAATATTACAGAAGCAGTGGTAATGGCGACGCCATAGTAGGAGGAGGATAAGTTGTAGAAACGGGGAAGCACGTTTGTTTTTCACGCACTGTTGGTGAGAATGGGTTAGGAATGCTTGGTTGAATTTGGTTTGTGAAATTACTTGGTTGTGTAGTATTAACATAATTCAGAACCATAAGAATAATAATAATAATAATTTCTCAGCTAAGAACAATAAAAAAACAATCATTGAATTTCAGCTATAATAATAATAATAATTATAATTTCAACAATAATAATAATAATACTAATTTTTGGAATATAGACTATATGTGTGGTTCATCGGTGCGTGGCCTAGATGTACTAAGTTGAAGAAGATTCATCAGTGTCATCCAATAAGTGCTAAAGTTTTTGTTTCTACTCTCACTGTTGGGCTAGAAAAATTGTGCTTAATAGTAGAACTTCAAATTCAAAGGTTACATAATCAATTATATTTCATACTACTACATTATTATATAATTGAAAAATTATAATTGTTTATATATTACCGAATCACTAGACCGGGCCAGATGACCCGAGCCTTGACCCAATCCTAATTTTACATTATGACTGGGTTGGTTTCATAAGTTTCGAGCCTAACTCGAACCACTTTAAAGTCGGAGCAAAAATTACCCAAATCTCATCGGGTTCGGATTTGGTTTTGGGTCGGTCCGGAATATGAATACTCCTAGTTGCATCCACGCCCCATGGGTGGTTGTTGCATCCTTAGCGCTCAATCGCTAGGGAAACTTATTGAATAGCCAAAATCGTGATTTTGCGAATGAGGCTTCCTTCCAAATCAAAGACCAATCCAATTTTTTTTTCCTTGCCTAGGTTGAAACCGACCCAACCAAAAGGCCTAAGCTCTGCATTGAAAGAGGGATGAATCATGGAATTATGGAATCCTAGCTAGCAGCAAGAAGTTGATGCAAATCACCAAAATCTCAATATCTCTAATTTCTAATTTTCTATCAAGTCTTGACCTATGAATGGCGGCCTTACCATTATTTCCATGGCTCCATTTTTGCCTCTCTGATCTCAAGTCTCATCTCCCAATTACTCTATCTCTTTACCTCTGAACTCTGATGTTCAAAATTGGTGGATTGTGAACTGTGAGTGTGGGTCTGTTACATTGTAGAGTAAAGTAGTTGTTGCTCTCTTTTCTCCCATCGACATAGCTAACTATGCCGTGACGACTTCAGTTCAGATAAGTCGTAAATCTCCTATGACTTATGTCTTCTCCTCCCTTTGGCTTCAATATTCTTTCTCTTCCCTCTTAGCCCTCTCTTCAATACTTCTATGGAATATATTATGAATTTAATTTGTTCTACTCTGCTTGAATTTGAATATGATTATCAACATATGATTATGTTGAATTACTGATTTGTGAAATGAGTGATTGAATATTATTTCTCTGATTTTTTTCTAACTGAATTGATGGATTTTGCTTGTAGCCTTGTTGTTGAATTTATATTCTTATTTGAGATTTATTTTATCATTTATGTAATTTTTGTTATTAAATTCCTATTTTTTTATTTAATAATATTAGATAATCAATAAAAAATTGAATCAACATCAGTCGAATTATACGTTCTATTTTTTAGGTTTATTTTGAATATTCTATCTCTAAAAAAACAAAATTTTCTAATTATTAATTACTTTTTATTGATCACCAGTACATTCTCTTTTTTATTTTACGTTTGGTAAGAGGGATTGGGATTGAGATTGGGGAACTGGACCAAGTATTATGTTTGTTGGACGGAGATTGGAACTAAACTTTCAGTCTCAGTCTCCAAAATTTCAATATTTTCAGTACCTCCAATTAGAAAGAAACTGAGGAGTGAGACTTAAATTTTAATAACCTTTTTTTTAAAAAATACCCTCATTCAACTCTTCAATTTCCAATAATATCCTTTTTTCTACAAACTCTTCTTCTTCACATAAACCAAACCGACGCATCTTCTTCCAGCAAGCAACCACCTTCTCTTTGGGAAATACAATCTAGTAGGAAACGAGGGCGAATGCATGTTGGGCGAAGGGGAACCGGTTCTTGTCAGGGTGGAGGAAGAGGAGGGCGAGCCTGCGGTAGTTGGACCTGATGACGTGGAGGTCTTGAGAGTGTGATACGTCGACTTGGAGGATTTGGTACCATTGCAGGGTGCTATCGACGGTGGTGGCGTCGGAGACGAGGAGGACGTCGGCGAGGATTTGGTCGGGGGTTTCTAGAAGGGGCTCTGTTTCTTGGGCTAGGATGGCGAAGTTTTTGGCGCCGTTGAGATCGCAGTTCTGTTGAAGCAGCTTCTCTGCGATGCGTTCAACTTCTTCTTTGTTGTTGTACTCATTGTTCTGCATTTTTTTTTGTGTTTTCTTTTTCTTTTATTAATTATTTCAATTTCTTTATGTTTGATTTGTTGTTTGAGATGGTTTGTTCATTATTGCTCTTTTCTTTTGGTTCATTGTTCTGCATTTTTCTTTTGTTATTGCAATTTATTGTTGAAATGTTATATGAACAAGTTGAAGGGGGTGAAGGTGATGATGAAACATTGGAGCCCAAGAGGTTTTTATTTTATCAATTTATTTTTTATTAATAAGGGTATTTTGATTATTTAACTTATTTTCGTCTCTACGTAATTTATTGTTCTTTCTTCCAAATAAATCTAAATCAACAAGTTCTAGGTAGTCAATCCATTCCTTGAACTATTTATTGCACTGGGACAAAGATTTGTAGCCCCTCCTTTTATTTTCTCGTACTTTCTCATTGAAACCGCCACCAGCATAAGTGGTACTCCTAATTCTTCATTCACAGTAATAAGTTCCTGCCAGAAAGTTAGTTTTTCATCTCTAGTGTGAGAGCCATACACCAGGCCAATCGCACATACAAAATTTTTCTTCTTTACTCGCCCCCTTAAAATCATCCATCTAGCATTCTTTATGATCTTTCCACACTCAAAAATTTCTTCATCCCAGAGACAGAGTAAACCACCCGCTGCATTAACAGAGTCAACAAAGTCCCAATTCACACCATCCCTATTGCCCCATAACTTCGATATCAATGTTGTATCAAATTTAGCCTTCTTTATTTCCACTAGCCCTAAAAAATTCACATTGTTTTTTCTGCAATTCCTTTTCACCATCTCCAATTTACCACTCCCCTAACCCCCTGACATTCTAAAAAATAGCATTCATTTGAGTTTAGCTTTAGGGCCTAACCTCAACGTTCTGGTTGCAAAAGTTCGAGCAAGGAGCTTTCCTTCCGTTCTTCAAAAACTTCGAGCTCGGTTCACTACGGCTTCCAACTGCATTGTGCCGCCCCACTATTCTTGCACTCACCTCTTCTTCATCTTGCTCCTTGAATTTTATTCCACCAATCTCACATTATTCTTTTGTCTTGAGAATTTCATAGCTCTCATCACTGATTTTTTCGGTGCTCACACTTTGTTTATTAGGGCACACATTTTGATTTTCTTCTAAGCCTCTACAATTCCTGATCCGAGTCTCCATGGTGGATATGAGTGTTACTAGTACATGGGCCAAACCCGAGTAGATATGGACACGAGTTAGATGATAAAGAATCATTAACCAGGTTTGATACATAAATTAAATTTAGTCTCATTCTTTCAATTCCAATCTTTTAATTTCAGTCTCCTAATCTCAGTTCTGCTGCCAAACGGAGCCTAAGATATCACGTGAGATTTGTGCGACATTTAAAACTAAACTTAAAATTTATCACGCTAATGCCTTGTCTCAATTCAACTTAAATTTTACTTAAATTAAAAAGGTAATTATACAAGTGTCAATATTTTATTGGTTCTTTATTAAGTGATATTAGTTTTTTCTGAGTAAAACCAGTGTATTTTAATTCCAATACGAGTTTTAGTTTTAAATAAGTATATTTCTTAAAGTATTAAAATTGATCTTCTAAAGTCTAAAATAGCTCCATTGAATTTGCACTATATACATTTCAATGCTCAAATCTAAGTTGTATAAAGCCTCCATTATGAAATGGACAAAGCACGCACCCCCTTAATTTTCATTAATTACGGGATGGCCTATTATTATTATTATTATTATAGAGATAGAAAAAAGAAATTTTTATTAGTTTTGATATAGATATTATCATGCAAGACTGTACGATGAATTAGTCCGTGATGGACGTCCACATTCATTGTGTTTCATTACTTGTTTAAATTGAATGTATCTCCAATTCTAGGTTGAAAAGAATTATTGAAACAAGAAAACATAGATTTATAAATATCCCCGCCAATAAATTAAAAGATTAATTAGATTAATAATTGATCATTCCTATGAAAGCAAATCAAAGATAAAAAGTACTCCCTCCATTTTAGAGTGATTGCCCTGTTTGAATTTATTAAAATTAAAACATGAGTAACAAGTGGTTTTAATTAATCAAGTTCAATTAAATGATTTATTTTTATGCTAAATAGAATATTATTTCGATTTCAAATAGTATAAAAAATTGCATATAAATAAAGTTCTATTTGACATTGAAATAATCTTCTATTTAGCATAAAAATAAATGACTTAATTGAATTTGATTAATCAAAATCACTTGTTCACATAGAATTATTAATAAAATATTATTTGTTTCATTTACAATATTCAAGGCAGTATAGTTTCCATGATTCTTATTAAGAATTTAATTTTTATATAACATAAAAATCGCATATTAATACATCAGTAAAATTAACTAATTCTTGAATAGCTAATAGAAACAGAAGAAAAATAGTTGGCATTTGATATTTTTGTTAAAATACCTTGATAGCTCTAGCCTCTAGACGAAAGATATCGGACAGGGACGGATCTACTCAAGAGATTGTGGGGCAAGATTTCATAAAATCTCAAAGTAGGCTTTGTCTATGTTGGACTTGGTCCTTAATAGACCTATTGGTATATTCCTTTTGTGTGGCTCTAATTGTTGTAATAAGGTGAGAAATGATTCTCCAATATTGCCCATGAATTTTCAGGAATTTGCAGACCGGTCGTCATAATTAAGGCCCCGATAGACCGGTTTAATTGTAAATGCCGTTGGTTATGTTGTGATTGGGCCTTATTGCGATGGGTAGCAATAGGATTTTTTGTTATATGGGTTGGCACTGGTGGCCTAAACATGAAATGTATGGATAAAGACCAACTGACTAAGTCAAGTTTAAAATATGCTAGTTAAGGTTCACCCAATATTACCGAAAGGAAAAAGGTTCACCCAAAAATACAACCAAAAAAAAAAATTCACCAAAAGAAAATATTAATTAATATAAATTAAAATGGTTGAGTTTTTTATATAAAAAAAGGGTTGATTTTTTAGCTTTTTTCATTAATTAAGAGGTAAAAATTCAGAAATTAAATTTATTCTTATTTTGCAAATGTAGTTTGAATTGATTTAAGAAGTAAAAATATATATGTTGTCGTATTAAAATTTTTTAAAATGTAAAAAAAAATAATTGTTAAATTTTAAAATTATATAATTTAGAAATCTGTAAGTTTAAATATTTTTAATCCAAAATTGCAATTCAACTTCCCCACTATTTACAAGCATCACAGCCGTATTCTCATGTCAAAAATTTTAAAAGCTTATTTTTTTTATTTGAATGAGATTCATTTTAAGAAAAATTAATAATTTTAAAATCTAATACAAACTGCAATATTTAAACTGATATGATTCAAATTATATTTAATTGTTAAATTTTAAAATAATATAATTTTGAAATGTATTATTTTAAATATTTTAAATTCAAAATTACAACTTTTACTATTTAGTATTTACTAGCATCACAACCGTATTCTCTTGTAAAAGTTTAAATTTTTAATTTGAATTTGATATAATTTTTAATTTGAAAACGAAATTGACTTTGTTTTTTTAAATTTTCACAGCAATAAAAAGACAACCAAATTTTTTTTTTCTTTCCTAGCTGTTACAATAACGCGTAGGTCACGTGTGTTCCTCTAGGAGTCCCCTTCCCCTTCCCCTTCCCCTTCGTCTGTGAAATTGAACAGTGCTACTTGGTGAGTGTTACAGGAAAAAATAGGACCAATCAACCAACGAAACCAACTTTACTTCAAAATTTGACAAAAAATAGGAAGACAAAATAAATCACACACCAAGAACCCCAGCACCCGACAAAGAAAAGATATGCAAAAACCAATCCCTATGTTGCCGTTGTTCATTCCACCGCCGTGCCCGCTGCAAGCCGCGCCGCCTGCTATAAGGACACGATTCTGTCAACTACGTTCCAACCGTTCGCAGACCCGTCGTAGAAAATGGTCAGATCCGCCGTCAACTCCACACGCGACGCCACAGACCGCGCCTTCTCACTTCAGTAAACAACAGTCTTGACTCTTGAGTCTTCTCCTGACTGTTCTCATTCTTAATTTATATTCCAACCCTAAACCTTTTTTTTAACTTTGCCAAATTCATCATTATACCTTAAACACTTGATTTCTCAAACCGGGCCTTCATGTTTCCCAAATTTATTTCACTCACTAGAAAAATAATCGTGAACCGGCCCTTGGTCTTACATTATTGTCTTTGAGAGCATGGTCCACCATGGACCCATTTATACTTTTACCATGGTAGAAAGCTCCCTCAAAGTAATACATGTTATAAAAATCATTTGCCCCATTAGTTTAAGAAATTTGACCTCTCACTAGACCACATCAGTTTTTAAATCTCTGAAGGAGTTAAAAAGACACAGGCCCACACTTCTCTTAGCCCACTACTAATTAATAAAAAATATTAAAACAATTAAATAATAATAATAATAATCAAAACCTAATCAATCCAAGTTAAACTCTAACAATAGGTTTGGATTTTGTACTTGCAAAACTGACATTGAATTTAAATACACATGTTCTTCAATTTCTTTTGATTTAATTAAATATTTATTTTTATTTTTTGTAGCTTTTAATTTATTTTTAATTGTTCTATATTTTGTTTTGTAATTATATTATTGGGTGTTTTTTATTGTTTGACTAATGATCGTTGTATAAGCAAATTTTATTACTAACTTTACCATGAATGATTGGCCTAGTATTTTACATTCTTATTGCAATTTTAGATTTTATAAGATTTTGAATTTTATGTCTATTTTTACCATGATTGTTTTCATTGGTGTTTTTTTTTTTTAAAGTTAGCTTTAATTTGCCGGTAGCAATGACATTAATCGAAAGAACCTTCTTAGCTATGTATTCATGATTTTTTAAATAATTGTTTAGTGACTTACATAAAAATAATAAAAAAATTATTTAATTTTTTCAATATATGAAATATAAAATAATAAAATTTTGAGTTATATTTTATTATTTAAATTACTATTTTAGCGTTTATAAAAGAATTATTTTATTATATTTGTTATATTTGTTTTGCCCCCATAAATTTTTCTGCATCCGTCGTATCGCCACTGATATAGGACTATCCATCCGACACATTTGTATTTGTGACACTAAATTAAAATTATGTAACGACGGTACCTGCCTGTTCAAATCTAAGTTGGAAAAAGTCTCAATTATTAAATTTACAAAGCACCCCTGTAGTTTAATTAATTACACAATGGACCATTGTCATTATATCTATTATCATGCAAGACTGTTTCATGAATGAGCCGTCATTCACGTCCACATTCAGAGTGTTTCCTTTCTAAACTGAATCTATCTTCAATTCTAGATTAAGAAAGAATTATTGAAACAAGAACACATACATGTATAATTATCCTCGATAATAAATTAAAAGATTATATTAATATTTGATCATTCCTATGAAAGAAAATCATAAAAGCTAAAAATTATTCCATCCATTTTAGAGTAATTGCCCTATTCGAATTTATTATCATTTAAAATCATGTTTGTTTAATTTACAACAAAAATATTTGAGAAAGAGTAGAAAATTAGCTCAACTCAGTCCAAGATTTTATTATTTTGCATACTTTAATTACTACTAGAATTATTAGATGATATTAGATATAATAAATATGTAATTATAGATTTTATATATACATATATAAAATTATAAGTATTAAATTAAATGAGATAACTTTGGATTATTACCACATTTACCATATTTAAGTATATATTAGTTTCCCTTTAATTTTTCATCTTTACTAAGTAATAATGGTAATGGTAAAATTATAGTAGAAAAAAAAAATATGAACAATGCTGATTATAATAGAAAATAAACCAATTTGATTGAATTTGTCTATTAATTAGCTCATTAGTTTATTTAAATAACAACTCATTAGTCAATGACAGATTTTTAAATGGAGCTCAAATTCGCAGCTTATTAGTTCTCGATCTATCGGGTTAGGATATACTGTATGTGGGAAGCCAAAAAATAATATAAAATAAAATAAATTAGATTTTTATTATTTTCATTAATCTTAAACAAAGTATGGAAAAATAAAAATGTAAGCTAAAAAATGGGAAATTAAATAAAAGCAAGAGATGAAGGGGGAGAAAGCACTACTAATTTCATTTTCTTCGGATAGTTCTAAAAATTAAAAAAAAAAAATGAAATATACTCTATAATTTTGATTCTCCTTTGGAAGGAAAATAATAATCTACCTACAAAAATGACGGTGGAGTTAGATAAATACTTTGTACCAAATGCTTTGACGATGTTAGTATTGTAAAGAGAAAAAGAGAGTGTTTAGTTTTTATATATTTTTTTTTCCTTTCTGTATTTAGTTGTATCTGTATCCTATAAAAGTTCAAAATAATACCCCTGCATGGGTTGTTCCGAAATGACTTTTTACCGTCGACAATAATCAATTAATTAATCATGTTAGAAAGTAGAAAGAATATGGAAGCAAGTTTGTATATATAAGACGTCTTTCCTTCCTTGTTTAATACGTATAAAATGAGCCCCATGCATGCCTTCATAGAGCTTATCGATATGGCTTCTCAAAATAAATACAACAACCAAACAAACTTTAACCTTATCTTCAACTTCCCTACTCCTACTTAAAGAAACCATTGATCTTTGTGTTTGCATCATCATAAAAAAGTAAAAGGATGTTGGAGAGTTTGTCAGATGCAGCACACAAAGTAGTAATGGCCGCGCAACAAGAAGCAAAGCATTTAGGACACAAGTACATTGGGACAGAGCATATGCTTCTTGGGCTGCTTGTTGAGGTCACTGGGATGGCTGCCATGGTTCTTGATTGTTCCGGAATCGATCTCGCCGTTGCGAGGGAGCAGGTGGAGTGTTTGAGTGGGAAGGGTGGCGGTTGTAGTGGCTTGACATGTACGGAGCTAAGGTTCACTGCTGATGCTCACTCTCTTCTTCACCTCTCTCTTAAACTAGCCAGGAACAACGGTAATTATTATCGTTAATTGAGAAAATCTAGTTAACAAACATTTTGGTAATTAATATTAACCAACAAACTAAAAATATTATTATTTGTTTGTATTTCATTTTTGAAAATTGGGCTTCTTTTATTTTATTGGGCATTTACCTCTTGTTAATTATCATTGGCCAAAATTTTATTAGCTACCTATCATGATTGTTGTTAATTTAATAATTCATGTCTGTATATAAACTGTGGAGTTTATGGTACTTATGGTTATAGTGGCTTAAATACTTTTTATATTTTTATATTTTCATTTGCATGTTGATTATTAATTATATTATTTATAATGTTCGATATTATAAATGCGAATTAATAAGTTTTACATTTCTTTATTAAGTTTAACCATAAATATAAATGTGTAGGGAATTTTTAATCAAATGATAAAGTATTATTCTGGTTCATAATCTTTTAAATAAGTCCTAAGATGGTAAATCGTTGTTTTTCTACGGCGATTCACTTTGATCATGTTCTTCATTGAAAAATCGTTACAACCTTAATACGATTTATTTGAAAATTTTGAATCGTTGAACCCCTCAAACCATTTACATGAATTTATTTTATGCAAAAGAGTAACTATGTGAGAGATTGTGTCGCTAAGCAATGACAAAAATTATTAAAGAAGTCATATACCTGATGTTAGTTCAAAGTACTAAAAAATTATAAATGATATACATATCTATTTCATTCGTACCTACTAACATAAATACCAAAAATAGAGAAGCATATAAATTTTTTCTTTTTTTCGTCCAAATCTTATCATGTTTGAGTTGTTCGAGTGTGATTGCAAGTAAAAAATTATATCTAGAAAGTTATTTATTAAACAATTTTTTGCATTTGAAAGAGAATATTGTTGAGATTTATTCTAATAATGTTGGCATAGAATACGATTGATATGATGTTAAAATGTTATCGTTTTCAACGTTAGGAACATTTTTTAAACTTATCCCAAATGTTATTCTTGATTAAAAAAAAAAGTTGATTGATTGGTAGTTTGTTTTTTTTTTTTTTAAATTCTTGATACAACATGTGTGTAATCTATTATTCCTCATCAACTATAGTATGTTGGTTGATTCAGGTCACCGTCATGTTGACACAATATATTTGCTATTAGCATTGCTTATGAGATCAGATCGCATGGTGACTCGTTTAATGGAGAATCAAGCTGCCGATGTCAATAAAATTCGAGCTCAGGCAAGCCATATATATATATATATCAATAATTCTATCTGAACAAGTGGTTTTGGCCAACCAAGTGCAATCAAGTGATTTATTTTTATGCTAAATAGAAGACTATTTCGGTGTCAAATAGAGTTTTAGTTAGGTGCACTTTTTTATACTATTGACACCGAAATAATATTCTATTTAGCATAGAAATAAATCATTTGGTTGCACTTAGTTAGCCAAAACCACTTGTTCAAATAGTATTACCATATATATATATATATATATATATATATATATA
>JASCZI010243403.1:0-12223 GCA_036250425.1 Stylosanthes scabra
CCCTGGATCCGAGCCACGCATATGCGTAGAAGCCCACGCATATGCGTGGATAGTGACTCAGCTCACATCCAGGGTCACGTTGCCACAACCTTAAACATGACCATCAAGTATCTACCCACGCATAGGCGTACAACATCCACGCATATGCGTGGGTCTTCTGGCTAGCACGAAGAGGTGAAGTCAGAGTTGCTCAGACATGGTTCCAAGCCCAGAAGACCAACGCATATGCGTGGAAGTCCACGCATATGCGTGGAAAGTTATAATACGTCATTATATCTAGGCACGTTTTGGAGAAGCCAACGTGACCCAGCTTAGCTAGTCCTTCGCAGAGCCACGCATATGCGCAAGAGGCAAGGTTCTTCCCAACGTTGTGAAAGCCAAGCATGTGCCTTGCCTTGCATATGTTTAAGGTTGTGGCAACGTGCTTCGACGCATGTGCGTGGCTTTCACAACGCTGTGAAGAACCTTGCCTCCCACGCATATGCGTGCTGTCCTGCGCATATGCGTGGCGCTGGGAAGGGCTAGCTAAGCTGGGTCACGTTTGCTTCTCCAAAACGTGACTAGAAATAATGACGTATTGTAGCTTTCCACGCATATGCGTGGGTCTTCTGGGCTTGGATCCATGTCTAAGCAACTCTGACTTCACCTCTTCATGCTAGCCAGAAGACCCACGCATATGCGTGGATGTTGTACGCCTATGCGTGGGTAGATAGGTGATGGTCATGTTTAAGGTTGTGGCAACGTGACCCTGGATGTGAGCTGAGTCACTATCCACGCATATGTGTGGGCTTCTACGCATATGTGTGGCTCGGATCCAGGGTGTTGCCACGCCTAAGTGCAGCAAGCATACTTAGGCGTGGGTTGGGGTATGAGCAGCACGCATATGCGTGGTCTTCCACGCATATGCGTGGAGCCTTGCTCTGTTTTGCTACATAATTATGAAAACTATTCATAGTTAACTAGCAACAACAACACACACAATTACTCACAATGCCATGCAAAAAAAACTATGAAAGATAAGAACTTACATAATCAGGGTTGTTAAATTTTTCAATGATATGCTTTCTAAGCTTCACCATTTTTTTTTCCAATTTCAGAGGTTTCAAAGGTTTGGAGGAAAGTAGGAGGTGTGTAGAGGACGATGAGGTTCTGGAATCAAGCAAAAGTGAGCTTCGTTCACTCAGAAGGGAGAGTGTTTTACCCATTACTCCCCGGCCGTTGGATCAACATCATCTTGCTGCCCAACCGTTGGATCGTTGACTCTGCATGAGTAAATGCGTCAAACACGGATGCCAAATGCGCCAGCGCCACACGATCTCTGCATCAGGTAATCGGAGCCGTTCATTTTAAAATGAAGAGAGAGAATCCGTCAATGACGGATTCCAATTCAGCCGCAGGATCATGTTTCAACCTCATCTGGGCCGTCGATTTCCTGCTCCTCCATCTTTTCCATGCAATCCGTCATTGACGGATTCTCTCTCCTTGTCAGCCGCAAGATCTCCCTCGTCATTCATCTGGGCCGTCCATCTATTTTCATTTTTTTTTATTGCATAATGCGTCAATGACGCATTCTTCTTCATTTTTTTTTTAAATACAGAAATAACAAAATGCGTCATTGACGCATTGTTCTTCATTTTAAAAATTAAAAAAACCCATTCTCCGTCATTGACGCATTCAATGCCCCCATATTCATGCAAATCACCAAATTATGCCAATATCTTGGCATTTCTCTCTTCTAAGTCCCATATCAAAAATAATTTCCAGTAACAATTGTACTTTTTTCTTTCTTTTTTTTTTTTCGAACGATTGTACTGTTTGAGTAGTGTATTTTAATATTAAATTCTTGAACACGTTAAGAGCCAATAATTAAATTATCATCTAAAATTTATATGAATTATCATTCGATAACTTATATATTCAAGCGTAAGTTATCATCCAATATTTATATGAGTTATCATCTATAACTATATATTGACTCCCCATTGATCATAATGTATTGACTTTTTAGTTTTTTTTAAATTCTTTTAAGAGTTTAGTTCTCTTTACAAAATAGAAATTATAAGTTAAATAATAATTTAATTATAAGTTAAATAATAATTTAATCATTACTGTTTGTATATTTCTTAATTTTTAGATAATCTTTTCTCTTCTTTTATTATTGTTAAAATACATATTTTAAAATTTATTCACACTTATATATTAGTAATTAATAACCAAAAAAGTTGTTTATATTAGAAGCAAAAATAAAACATATATATTACAAAAATGACCCGATTAAAGGAGGTGAGTGGCCATAGATCCTTTTGATTTTGTGGGTGGGATTTGCCTCTGGTGTTGGCTCTGTCAGTGTGACGTAAAGGTTAGAAAGCAAGAGGAGACAACGCACCGCACTTGACCCTTTTGAATTGTTTAATAGTATAGTTAACAGTTAATTTAAGTGATTTCATTTCACAAAGCTAGATTTGCGTAGGGAAACAATACTTTAGACTTGTATTATGGACAACTCACAAAACCAGGGTTCATACTTACATAACCACATGCTAAAATATGTGTGCCAGGCGTAGGCGTTATTTTTCTTCTCTTATTTGATTTTTTTTTTCCCAACTTGTCAATAAAATATCGTTAACTTAGAGTCTAATGATTGTGCCAAATCGAAAAAGTTTAATAATTTTTTAAAATTTGTGAAGAATTTTACAAATAGAATAATTTGTGATGAATTTTGACAAATAGATGAAGGGTGAGAAATTAATAGAATTTTACAATTTGTCAACTGTATTCCCCTCAAAATTTATGCAATTTAAAGTGAAGAAAACTAGAAAAGAAAATAACTGAAATGAAATAACAGTCAAGATAATATTGTAACAGTCACCAAAAAAAAAAGATAATATTGTAACTTGATCCAATTGACTCGCATATTTCTTTTTACTTTACCTTCATAAATGAATAGAGTGGTTTGGGTTTGTTCTTAGCCTAGAGAAAGCCCAACAAGTGGAAGCTTCTTCCATTGGATAAAAAGGAACAGTATTTGACACAAAGAAAGAAGAAAGATGAAGGTGAGACCAAAAACGAAAAGGACAATCACACAAAAAAAAAAAGGAAAAGGACAAAATAGTAAAAAAAGAAAAGAAGTAGGGAGAGAGAGAGAGAGAGGGGATTGTGTCTGATTTTGGTAAAGTGTGAAGTGTGAAGAACTAAACTCAACTGCACTCAACTGAGCACATAGTCAGATACCTTTTTTGCGACGGTGACATCCCTCACGCTTTCCCATACGCGGTTGACAGTTATTAACTGCTTTTTTCCGTCCCTACTTTTATTATCCCCTTCATACCAAATATAGACTCATCTAAAATCACTAATATACCCCCTAACATTCTTTTCACCCTAATTCTTTGTATATTTTAAAAACTTTAATGACTAATTTGTATAATTACTCTTTCTTATTTGAATTTATATAAGTCAAATTTTTATTTTTCTAATTAAGAATATTAGCTTTCAAATTCTTTTTTATGTAAATTAACTTTTTGTAGCAGATTCTATATATTATGGAAGTAGTTAATACATGTCAATATGTCATAGTTAATGTTTTAAATGCCTAAGTAATAAATTTATTAAAAGGCACTTGTTGAATATATTATAAAATAGAAAATTTAAGTCTTTAGCCTTTACTCTTTAGGGTTTATTTATTTTATAAAATAAAAAATAGTTTTCAAATTTAATTATTAATGATGAAGAAAACGACGAAAAGGGTACTATTTATTGAGATTCTTTGATCATTTTACGCGGAAACGAGTAGAATACGTGGATTATATATTCCCCCAATTATTTTGCACAACTGTTTTTTTTTTCTTTCTTCCAATTTTTCTTTCTGAAGCCCATAGTTGCTATTTTAATTAGTTTTGGTCCGGTTACCCAAAAACTCAAAATAAAAGAAAAAAAAAATTTTATGTCCAAGAAAAAAAATGTTAATGTAGTCGTATTGTTACAATTAGAGCTTAGAAAGTTAATCAATGGCATACTTTATACTCAAATACAAATTACAAACAGCATATTATTCAAATTATGTGTCTTTTTTTTTTCGCTCTTTCAAAAAAAAAAATCCAAAAATTATTTCTTTTCTTTTTTTCTCTTTCAATATATACACTCTGTACATTTTCAATCTTTATGAGAGGAAACACATATTCTTATTAGCCTCGTTTGATATTAGTACATTAAATAGATAAGAGGAATAGTAGTAGTATTGTTGATGGGATCCATAGCAATAATGCATAATTTGTGAATGTATCATGGACAACAATGTGATAGTGACTGTGTATAAGGTAGATTAAAGTGATGCAGAGTTTGGCCCCGGAGACACCATTTAATTTCGGCTTTTCCTTTACATCCTTAATTATGAAGGCATTATTATTCATCCACAAAGAAGTGGGCCATTTTTATGGAGTAGTCATATGCTACATTGCTACTATTAAAATTCATAGACAGTGTCACACTATCGTAACTTACATATACTAATAATTAATTGATGAATCCTAAGTCCTAACTTGTAATATTTTGTAGATCAAATTGATAGGTTTTGAGAGTGAGGCGGTAAAAAGAAAAGGAGATCAGTAGAAAGCAGTAGTAATTAAGACAGAGGCACTAAGCTTAAGACACTGGCGCCATGATAAGACCGTACAACACAGGCTAATGCGATTTTCACTTTCATGCCTATTCAATTACCAACGACAAAACCCCCTACCTACTTTATTAATGATAATAAATTAATAACTCCCCCCAAATGGAAAATTATATCACCACAAATATTTTTTCTTTATATATATACACATAATAAACATACTATGTCAAAAACAAATTAAAACCCTTTTTAAGAAAGAAAAACATCTTTCTTTTGACTTCCAAAAATAACATATTTAGAATAATCCATAGTATAGAAAATCTATTTTATAACAAAAAATTATTATACAATTATAAATAAGTTAGATTATTAATTGTTTATAAGTTTGATTATTCTAGTAGTTAATTATTTTGTTAAAAAAAAAGTGTGAATCAAACTATATAAAAATACACAAATAATCAAATATAGAATGAGGGATTTAAATTTTTATAGAACACGCTTTTAGAAAATTTAGGGTTTAGATTTTTTGATGCCCTAAACATTAGAGTAAATCACTAATAATGTACTTGAAGTTTTTAAGAATAAAAAGTAACTTTCAATTTTATAACAACAAAAATATTTTTTAATTATTTTAAAATGTGACAAAATAAATTATATTTTTATCATGTTTTTAAATAATTAATTTTTTTATCCTTAATAAAATTAAAAATTACTTTTATTAATTTCTAAAAACTTTAAGAATAATATTGAACAAATTAGATTATGGCTGGCCGCTTTTGGAACAGTAGTTTAATTTTTTGAGGAGCACAGTGGTATTTAATTTGTGGTAGTTTAATTTTCTTATCAACCAAATCTGGGCATGGCCGATATATGAGCAGCAGCCCTTGTCTCCATCTTTTCCTTTCTTGGGTTATGTAACAAACAAGTCGGCCAACCCTCTGAAATATTAATTAATTATGATTATGATTATACATATTATGTTTATAGGTTTAGTCATTCATGTGAAGAATAATGTAGTCCCCATCTAACGACAATATTAATGTGTGTAGTCTAGTTTTACACTGTCGTTCGTCTGGAATGGATGGTTAAAGTTGGGAGTTATTAAGATTCATGAATCATGAATCATCCAGACAAAATAAATAAAAGGAATCTGAAACTTTAACATTATTATTTCTAATTAACATTATTATTTTAATTATTTATGAGTTTTGAAGTTTTCTAGGTATGCAAAAAATTAATCATTATATATATATAAATATAAAATAATTATATATTCATATTTATAGTTAAATTTTAATATGTTTTTTCAATTAAGCTTGCCAATAGGCACAATCTATAACTCTATGTTCAGAATAGTCTGCTCACACCACAATTATATGCAGTTTGTCATTTAGCTAGAATTTTATTTGGATTGTATTGCTCTCTTTTGCCGACTTCGTTTAGGTAATATATTTATATGAGAAATATACTTGTTTCTAATTTGTTTTATGACGCATTATGTATTATGTATGCTATATAAAAAAACGCAAGCAGTTTAAATTTTAAAGAGACCGTGGTTTGCATCCAATTACATCTCTGATTAGCTTCACCACTATATGATTACAACCCCAGAGCCCTATATGTCTTACTTCACCTCCCTCGCAAGTAAGTTTTTCCTGTGCTGTGATTTGATTTTACTTTTCCTAAGAGATATAAAAGAAAATAAAGGATCTAAAATTTTAAAGTATAAAATGATTAAATTTTGATTTAGTTTTTTATTTAGAAAAATTCAGGCGCTAATAAACTATCAATGAATAAAGAAAAATAATTTTTTACATATCTATAAAAGATGTGTTTCATTTATCAAAATTATTCAAATAACATATCAAAATTATTTAATTTATTACACTAATTACTTATGTTTTAGATAGCTTTTGACAAACGGAATTATTCGTATAAAACTCTTAATTTTTTGTTATTCATAGGTAGCTTTTTCATAATTCAAATTTTTTATTAGTAGTTTTAATAATTTTTTCATTAGCTTATTACCATTGTGTACTATTATTTTATTGTGTGTGGTGGGAAAGACTTGAGGGAATCTTGATTTTAGTTAGGAACATTGAATTGCTGAGGCTTTAGGGAACTCTAACACTTGATTGGTTATTTACTTATTTTAATTGCCGGAGTAAAATAGCTACTTCTTTTTTTATTTTTTCTTTTTGTCCCCTTTCAGAAGCTAAGAGAAGGAGTGTTAAATAAAAGTGGGGTAGATAAGGACTTTTCATTCCCAATTTTACTCTATATTTTGTTTAGTTGCTTTCTTGTTTTATGAACTGCCTATGTTATAGGCAAGTACTACATACTTGTATTGGTATTAATGACATATGAAATTTTATATTCGTAATAATCATCCTAAACCTGGATAAAAAAGTTTCCATTAAAACAAACACATATTAAAAGTTTTTAAAAGTATAGATAAGTTTGTAAAAATCATAGGGATTTATAAAGTAATTTAATCTTACTTGTATACACTTTAGGGTTTCTGAATTTGTGTATATCAACATATTTATATGTATAATAAATGATTCTTGCTTACAAAGTAATAAGTAGTAACTTCAAATTCTATTCTTATTCTTATAATATATAACATTTTGTTATATTAAGTGTATCAATCATCTTTAATTAATAATAATCATTCTAAAATGCCCTTTGCCAATAATAATTCCCAAAATAATGCAGGATCATGGAATTGGTAAAAATGATTCTAGTTAAGTAGATAGGGAGAATACATAAAATAAAAAAAAAAATTAAAAAAAAAAAAGTATTGATTTGAAGAGAAGGTGCCGGTCCCTGCAGATAGCGTATCAATAGAGCAGGTCCACAGATGGCTTTTAGCAAATTAATTGTAATAAGTAAGAATGCATGCACTTCTTTCATTGGATCTATATCCAGTCCAAGTCCCCCGCATCTGTATCCCTATAATTTCTTAAAAACTTTCTAAGTATTCTAAAAGTACCATTGTTATAATAGTTTTAGTCATTGCTTTTAATTTATATATATTATTATATATATTTTTTAAATATTTTAAAGTTTTCCTAATTTCTTCCTTATTTGGACACCAAAAACAAAAATTCTTCCTTATTCTTAAATTTCATTATAATGACTATAATAAATACTTTACATTACTATAGCACTATTAATAATACTCAGAGATTAGTACATGTATAGTTGGGTTGGATCGTAGTAATAAATACCTTTTCATATATGCAGGAAGAAAAAATATATTAAAAAGGTAATTTTTTCATATTTTTAATACATTATATTTAAATAAAGTTTGGTCCCTATAAAATATTTAATTTTTTTTATATATATATAATTGACTTAAGTTCAATAAAATTTAAAAATTCTCTATTTTAATTACGATTAATAATTTATTATGTTAAATATTGAGATGACACGACATGAGCATTGAAATGTCACTTTTAGTTTTGTTAAAAATTAAATTGGTATAACAAAAAATTCAGAGACTAAATTATGTATATCCACTCAATTATATGGAGTAATGAGATTTTATTTGAGCAAAAATATCCCCTCCTCTTTTTGTAATGCCCACCAATATGGTATCTTATGAAGTTGTGATCCATCATCCATACATGTTATTTTCACTTTATGATATATCATAGTAGGAACTAGGAAGAATATCAAAAGAGACAAATTGTGAAACGTGATAAAGGAAAAAGAGATAAATGATATTCAGTTTTTTGTTATGTAGTACTATATTAGAACAATTTAAAAAAAAAAACTTTTTCATTGTTAAAAAAATTATAGCTATTTTTCATTTACTACTGTATAAATATTAAATTTTTTTATAATTATATAAAAAATTAATTAACTCATTTATTAAATATTCATTTTTATGAAGTATTGTATTATTATGTAAATCATTTTCATATTTAGCATGCATGAGTGTATTTCTTTTTGTTATTATTATTAATAGAAAACCTTAAGGACCATGTTTTTTTAGTTTTCCATAATAATTTTTTACCTGGTATATTAAAGATTAATTTAATTATAAATTTAAATTTTATTTAAAAATATTTATTATTCACCATTAAATTTTTACATAGACATAACAAGAATCTTATTTAAATAATTATGTAAGTCTATGATGCATGGACACTGACACAGACACGGGACACGACACGACACGCGACACGCCGACACACCAATTTTAATTTTTCATATGACACGGGGACACGGCATATATATAAAATATAATGTATTTTTAATAAAATTATAATAATATCTTGATATTTTATTTATATTAAAATTTAAATTATTATTTTTAAATATTTTTAATATATTTTTTTATTATATAAAATATTTAAAATAATTTTTAATTTTAAAAAATAGTAATATATACTACTTTTAAACTCATTTTAAGAAAATAAATTAAGAATAAAGTTGGACACACGGACACGTGATGATATTTTGGAGTGTCAAATGTGTCTAAATATGTATTTTTTTGTTTATTTATGGACACGGATGAGACACAGAAGACACGCGTGTCTGACGAGTGTCGGTGAGTATCGTGTCCAAAATGTGTCCGACACGTAGACACGCCAATTCAACAAAGTGTCCGTACTTAACTATTTTACGAATCCAAATTACTCTAGCATCTTTAGCCAATAATCTAGCCCTATAACTTTAGCCAACGCTTTGAAATACTATTGAATAACTCGTCATTAAAAATAATAAATTGTACTTGCCTAACATTTGTGTTATTATTTCAAGTATCACAAGTTGATCAATAAAGCGCTAATGAATGATCTTCCATGACAATTAAGGGTGGGTTATGATACAGTAATAATTAAGTGCTACAAATCATTAATCAAGAGATGTATGTCCATTGTCTCAAAGAGAAAACATATATTTTCAAATATATGATGAGTCATGAAATTGGAATTAGCTAAGCACTGTTGAAATAGAGGCGCCTGGAATCAACATCCTTGCTTAACCGTCGGCACAAACTTTGCGTCATGTCGGCCAATGCAACTTTGACATCCAAAGGCAAAAAAATATGTACTATCATTTACTTGTGTGTTCTATCCCCATCCATGTTCCTATTTCATCTAACACATTTTCGAAATCTATGGAATTCCCTATATATACATACACATAACACATCATATACGATATCAAAGGAATAATCATATGTTATACATAACACGCTTAGCTTCCTTCCAACATCATATCTTTTTTTCTACTAATAATTGTCTCCTTATATTGGCCAAAGTTTTAATTTGTTCGTCTCATGATGAATTCAAAATTTGTGCAGCTATACTTACATACCATCTAGCTTATCTAAAGCACAATCCTTGCTTTTGGATCGAGCATTTGATAGATTCATATATATAAACTATGGAGGGACTCAGAAATGTGATGTCAAGAGAGTCTTCCTTGACATACATTACCGAGTGAGAATGCTGTAAATTAGCACAGAGGACTCATCATTCTTGCAATCTGAGTTAGACAGTTATTAGATGCATGAAATAAATTGAGTGATTTATCATGAGTATGCCTTAAGAAATTCAATTCAGATTCCAATACATTATTATTATTTCTCAGATTTCAGAATGTTCAATTTGTATATGCTGCAAGCAAGTCATCATATCGTTTAATTAATTCATCAATCAGATTTATATATGCACCATCATTCATCTAATTATTATTTGAGAGAGATCATCCATCAGTTATGCATAAAATTAACTAAGAGATAGATCAGACGCATGCCTCATTAAGTAGTTTGAAGTCATTAAATGTAAAAAACTGCAGGCAGGTATCATATGGTGTAATAATTTGATGAACCCTCAAATCATGCATACAATATCATCTTAACTCTTATATAACTAGTAGTAGTCCTTGTTACAATAAGATCATCACCTGAATTAAACTTGTACACATGGAGAACGAACCATATATATCTCTCACATCAGCAGCAGCAACAAATTCATGAACTAATTAATTACAGGCAGAGAGAGAGATGATGATGTTATTGAATTGAAAAGCATGAGGAGTAGTAGGCTGGCTAGAAAAAAGAGGGCAAAATAAAAGCCCCACACATACATAGAATCATCTGATCTGATCTGATCTATATACATGTAGAAAGAAACTAGCTAGCTAGAAACTAGAAAGGCCTCATATCATCCAATTACAAAGCCTAATTAACTGATGAAATCCGGAATCAGTATCATCGGATCATCAACATAACATTAAATAAATAACTGATGAGAAGCAGCAGCATGGCAGTGTCCATATATGAAAGTGACCCCATAACTCATAACTACCCCTTCCTTCAGTCTTCTATTTACAACAACAACATCAACAGAAGAAACAGTAACTAAAATAGAAAGTGTCTAGGGGCTTTGTTTCTCGTGTAAGACCTAATTAAAAACACAGATGCCCCAACAACAGAGATAGATAGATAGTAGAGATCAATTTTACTAGCTAAATTAAAGCTAATTGATCATCAAAAACTCCAAAGGGTATCTAAATCGGAATTCCCAGGGGAGTCATCGGAGGAGAAAGAGTGCATCCTTGGAGGGCTAACCTGCATTCCCCTGGCCATGTCTTCAATCACACTCGGCATGTTCAGAAGTTCATCCTCATCAATGTACTCACCAACCATATTCATCCCTCCTTGTTCGCCACTCAAACAGGAATAAGACTCTTCAGCAATAACGTTACCACTGCCACCGTCATCCCTAGCAGCACTAGCACTGCCACCCTCTGCTGGAGGATTCTGCGGTGGCCTCGGAAGCCTAGCCTGAGCGGCTGCGGCGGCTGCGGCGCGAATATCAGGAGGAGACAATGAGGCAGGGATAGGGTAAGAGAGTATGGAATTGGGGAAGTTGAGAAGCGCATCGGGACCCTTCAAGGCAAGAGCAGCAACATCGTAGGCAGCAGCAGCCATCTCGGGTGTCGGGTATGTCCCCAGCCAAATGCGCGACGTCTTACGTGGCTCCCTTATCTCCGACACCCACTTGCCACTCCGAGCCCGTGTTCCTCGGTATCTCACGGTGGCGGAGGGGGAAGGGGTTGGCGTAGTAGCTGGTGATGCTGAGGATGATGGGATTTGTAGTGGAGGAGGAAGAGGGTAGTTGCCATGGTCCATGTAGAAGTAGAAGTAATAGTAATAACATAGATAGAACAAGGGCTTGTTTGGACCCCTCCGATTGAAACCTAAAAGGGTTAAGGGTTTCTCGGACAATATCAATGGGCTGCCCTTAACTCTTAAATCATCCTAACAAAAGCGTGGCCAAGGCGCGGGCCGGAATAATTCTAGGTTGCAAATACGAGAACTCATATTTTTAGTTATTATTATTTATTTTCGATTTTACAGTATCATTTAATTCGGTAAATTGAACATTAATTAAAAATTATTTACTTTATTAATTAATTCTTAAGAAATAAGTAATAAAAATAAAAAGTAGATTTCTTGGGGTGAAATAGCATTGTTATCAAATAAGCCCTCCCCTCTCTGGCAGAATCTTCTGAAAACTTATAATGCAGTAAAGGAGGGTTTATGTTGGAAGATCGGTCAGGTACAACAGTCCTTCTGGTATGATGAGT
>JASCZI010243407.1:1737-12194 GCA_036250425.1 Stylosanthes scabra
CATGCACATATGATTTGGTTTGAGTCAGCATTATATTCGTTTGATATGGTTTAAATATGTGCCAAGGTGGAGATTTGTGAATGTCGATGGTGGTGGCACAAATTTTAGCCCCACATCGTGCAAACCATGTAGGAGAAGGGGGTTATACCCCTATATATAGGAACCTTGTTTATTAGTTTTAATCATCCCAAAAATGTAGTCTCTTCTATATATTCACACATTAAAGGGATCAGCTATAAGTAGTGCTGACCGGAGACGTAGGCAAAATTTGGCCGAACTCCGTTATCAATTGGTGTGTTCTTTCCTTTCTTTCATTTATTGTTATTTGTTTATTTATCTGTGTTTTATTGTTAGTATTCAATATTTGTTGTTAGTGGGTTATTGGGTAGAAATATTTGTAGAGTAATACTGTGGTAGTAGTTCTGTCTAAGCAGGTTGGAATTAGTGAGACTGGTCTCTCCCCTCAGGCCTTTTCTGGAAATTTTATTGTTAATAAAATTCTGTCTAAGGAGACCGGGTTTAAGTGGGACTTGATTGTGCCTCATCCAATTTGTCCTGGAAATTACTAAAAACAGTAAAACTCATAGAAATTTACTCTGTATTAAAAAATATCCACGTTTCCGCAACAAGTAAATATTCAAGAGATATAATAATTCTACTAATATATAATGTTAAAAATAAGCATAAAAATACAAAGATATGATGAGCTACGATTGGTAGAACTTGCAGATATTTATTTATTTATGTTTTGTCACTCAATGTACCTTTAATATTTAACTCACCATGGAAGGCCCAACCTGAGTTCGGAGTGAAATTTCGAAGGTTAAATTGAGGTAAGTGAAAATTAAGGGGCTAATTTGATATTTACATCACTTTAACTATTTATCTATTGAAAGTCAATTTATTGAATTTTTTCGTGCATATATTCGGTTGCAAATTATCTCTAAAAGGTGAAACGCAAAACTTAATGCTTAAAAAACTACATTAGAATTTAGTGAATTTAACTCATTCTAAAAATTAACTAAAATATTTAGAAATAATAACTTATAAATTCTTTAGAAAATATATTATTGAAAAAAGTAAAATATAATTTATAATACATCTCATTCATATTTAGAGAGTGAAAATTTAATTACAAGAGTGAATATTTATACAATAATTATATTGATATATTAAAATTAATCAGCAAAATCAGCCACTAACATATAATATCCATTGAAATATAAAATATATATTAAAATTAAATTAATTACACATATATTTTATATTTTAATATATTTATATGCTGTAATTAATTTTAGTGTACATATGCTATAATCCATGTATATCCCGTTAGCATAACATTTTTTATTGGATGTCCCCGAAGGGACCTGTTAGCATAACGTAAAACTGCTAATTCCAAATTTTTACCTAACAAGTCACGTCCAAAAAAAAACTTTACGTAACAAACAATAAAAGTACATGGTGCTGTTGGTAGAAACATCCGTTACGTTTTGTTTTTGTGGAACGGCCCCAGAGGCCCAAGAGAAAGACTATATATTAATTAGATGTGGTAGAGACGTCCCTTGTTCATCCTCCACAAGAAGTTGCACCCAGTTACTTCTTTTAAAATTTTTATAGATTGTTATAAAAAAGGATTTATAGACTTTCGTTTTTGTATTGAAAAAAATTATAATTACACAGAACATATATTCTCCAACCAATTGCCAAACAATCTGGTCCAGACTAATAATGGTTAAAACTCAAGAAAAAGTCAAACAAAAGAATTGGGCTTATAATATGGATTAGTCTAAACACACCATGGTGTATTCATAACGGATCCTACTAAAATGCCGAAACATTAAAAAGAAAGACATTATGGGCCTTATTTGTGGATGATAGCTACTACCTTTCCCTTGAAAAATAAAACAAATCCATTTCTTCACCATCCCAAAACTTTTGGTCGTCGTAACTCCTGAAAATTTTTAGGCAAGTACTGTTTGTATTGTTTTTTAGAGAATTTTTAGGTGATGAATAAATCTAGTGGACCTTTAAGGTTTAAAATTTTTTTTTTGTGTCTACTGTTATTGCATTTTTATTCATAGCATGGTATATTGATTTAAATTTTTTGAATTTATTATTTAATTGGATATTTAATTACCCGAACCAATCCAACCTGCTATTAATCAAGTTGGATTGGTTTCCAGTCATAAAAAAAATGCAAAACCGAACCAATTATAATTTAATTGGTTCAGTTCTCAATGATTCCTAAATCAGATCAATTCGACCTGTGAACATTCCTAACTATTATGGCTTATTTATTGATAAAAATTTATCTACATGTAGACTTATTTTTGGATTTTTTAGGTTCTTGTGAATACAAATATTTATAAATTTAGATATAATTATGTTTAGGATTATGTTGGTTGAAATTTATTTTATGTTTTATGACTATTATTATGAAATTTTTTATTTATTCCTAAATTTATGTTTGTTTTAGAATATATATAATAATATTTATGATAATATTTATGAGCATTATAGTTTAGGATAATTTAGAATATTTACAATAACTTTTGTTTTTTAATTAGAATACATTTGTAAAAATTGAAAAGGAAAGAAAAGAAAGTTACCTGGAATACGGAAAAAGAGCGTTGAGAGAGAAAGAGGAAAAGACTAAAAATGGAACGCAATAAAAATTTGGTTAATTTATACATTAAGTCTCTATAGTTTGAATGAAATTGCAATCAGGTCTCTATATTTTAAAAATTTGTAATTGAATCCCTGTATCCATTAAAATACGTTTAATTTAACAGAATATTTTCTGACATATTCTATATCGTCATCATATATGAGGTCACATACATTTGATAAATTTTTAATTGATCAAATTATCCTCCATATCCCATAAACGATGTAAGTTACCGCAAATTAACAAAGAAAGAAACATTATTCTCCTTCTACACGTTGTAATTTCACTTTTCCTCAAATTTTTCTCTTCAATTTGCTTTCAGTGTAATTGATTTTTAGAGTGAAGTCCGAGAGATAATAAAGGTACTATTGTAATAATATATTATTTAACGATTTTTTTAACGTCAAATTCAAATAAGGATTAAATTGCAAATTTCTAATGGGTACAGAGATTCAATTACAAAATTTTAAATTATAAAGACTTGGTTATAATTCCACTTAAACTATAAAGACCTAGTGTATAAATTAACCTAAAAATTTTCTTTTATATGAGGATTATGATCCAAATCGGAGAAGATTGCGACGATCTGGCCACTAAAACTCAGATCAGGGAATATCTTGACGATCTGTGCCTTACTTCAATTAAAAAGTTGGATTTTAGTATATAATGATAGTTTAATTTTTTTTTTTGGGATATAATCATTTTAATTAATTTATTCTAAAAAAATCCCTTATTGTTGTTATATATCCTTATCTATTTAAGGCTTGAGAACGTGGACTTCACATGGGTCTGTCTTTGGTCTGTACGTAGTACATACCCCACCTTCATAATGTTTCACAAAACTTGTATGTTGGACTTCAGCACATATATATAGCAATGGTAGACGGTGGTTAGCACAACATTATTTCAATAGCACAATACAAACATACAATTTTCTTTCAGTCATTTTTTTAAGGGTATTCTAGGTTAGTAGGTTAAGATTAATCCTTTACCTCTTCTCAAATGTATTTTTCGGACAATTAACGTGGTCACATATATCACCACAAAGTTCGAATTCGTGACCAAATACTTAAATAACCAAAATTACTTATTACTTGTGTATTAGAGAATGTGGATAATATTTTTTACAGTAATGCTATACATTTAAGCATTTACCCTAATCAAGTCCAATCAAGCAAAAAATAACCATTCTCATATAAAGAACGTGCAAACACGCGCCCCTTCTTCTTTTTCTTCTTCGTAACTGCTGCAACACGTCCTCCTCATCCTCTTTCTTTTTGTTGTTGTCGCCGTCGTCGTTGTTGCCGCCGTCATCATTGTCATCGTCGTCGCTGTCGTCTTCTTCGTCATCTTCTTCTTTCTCTTCTTCGTCCTCTTCTTTTTTTTACTCTTCTTCGTCGTCTTCTTCTTTCTCCTCTTCCTCTTCCTCCATTGTTGCTGCCGTTGTTGTTGTTGTTATTGTTGTTGTTGTTGTTGATAATGAAAAACTAAATTAGATATTCTAGAAAAAATAGAAACGGATTTTGAAACCAAGAAGAAACGGATTTAGAATTAAAATAGAAACAGATTTTCATATAAAAAAACTGAATTGGATATTTAGAAAAACAGAAACGGATTTTTAATTAAAACAGAAACGGATTTTTAATGAAAATAAAAACAGATTTTGAATTAAAAACTGAATTGGATTTCCATGAAAATAAAAACGAATTTTGAATTAAAATAAAAACGGATTTTCATATATAAAAACTGAATTAGATTTTTATGAAAATAGAAACGGATTTTGAATAAAAGTAGAAACGGATTTTGAATTGAAATAGAAATGGATTTTCTTTTCTTTTCTTCTTCTTATTCCTCCTTCTCCTATTCTTTTTCTTCTTCCTCTTCTCTGCATTCTTTCCCATTCTTCTCCTCCTCCTCATTTGTGTTTTTTCTTCATATTCTTCTCCAATTTCAAAGTTGTTATCATTATCATCATCATCTTCATCATAATCATCATCATCATCTTCTTCTTCTTCTTGCCATCCTCTGTTTTGTTCATCTTCTTCTTCTTCCTAACTATATTATTTTTCTTTTTCCTCGTCAATGGCATCATGATCGTTGTTGTTCTTCTCCTCATCATTGCCGTCATCGTCACTGTTATCATTGTCGTTGCTGCTGTCGCCGTCATTGCTGCTGTTGTCTTCTTCATGCGCAGAGGAGAAGGAACAAAAACGCTAATAGAAACGGAAAAAAAGCGTGTAAAAGAGAAAAACTTGGCTGGACTTAGTTGGTTAAAATGCTTGCTTGTGTATAATTATTGTATTTTTTATAGCCCACAATAAGAGAACATATAAAAAAAGTGTTTTACATCCACTATCCCATTCCTCTTCGCATCATCTTTTGGAGCACGGACCGATTTAATCCGTAATTTTCTTTATAAAACTCATTTGTTTAGACAGATAAACAAATTGATCAAACGAATTTGATTTATTTTGACACCTAATAATAATAAAAGGTGTGACTTCACAATAAGCACGTGTAGAAAATACAAAGTAACAAGATTGGTTACGCGCACTACTTAGTTGTGCCAAAAACAAATAAAACACGTGCTATAATCTTTTAGTGGATCGGAATCGGCTATAAAAATAAAGAAACCTATGGTGCCAATTAATTAACAAGAAAATAAAACAAAATACAAGAAGCTAAGCTAAGACTTCATTCCCAACATAAAAAAGAAAAAAAAATAGTTACACAAATCACTAATCCTCTCTGGTGTCTAGTTCTAGCCAGCTAATGGATTGTCTGCCAATATTGATGGCTTCAAATTATTCAATCCCAGCAGCTAGTTTCTCTAAAGTGCTTCTTCGTCCCCATAAAAAAAGTTCTTCATATCTGGAATTCAGCACCTTCAAAACTCAATGCAATGCTTCCAATAACATTTCTAAAAATAGTAGTCAAACAATACCTCGTCGATCTGCCAATTTCAAACCTTCTATTTGGAATTATGATTACATTCAGTCTTTGAACAGTAAATATAAGGTATGCTTTCATATATATATATATATATATATATGACAATTTTAAAATATTCAAAAATATCTCAATATTAATCTTTTTTAACTGCTAATTCTAATTAATATATATATATAATTGCTAAAATTATATATAATTGCTAAAATTATTGAAATATGAGTGTTTTTGATATATTTAAACTTTTTTATATTTTATATCCCTCGTGGAAGTGATTGGATTGTTATTTTTTTTTCCCCCAAAAGTTTAGACTTTTTGGGCAGATATACACAAATATTTGATGTTTAATAGAGTAAAGCATATTAAAATAAATTAATGCAGCAAGGGAAATACAAAGAGCAAAGAGAAGTGCTGATGGAAGAAGTTAGAAGTATGCTTTGCAAAGTGGAAAATCAGCTTGATCAACTTGATCTTATTGATGTGTTGCAAAGACTTGGGGTGGCTTATCATTTCAAGAATGAAATAAGGAACATCTTGGACAATATTTATAATATGGATAACTCCAACAAGAAGAAGGATTTACATGCCACAGCTTTGGGGTTTAGGCTCTTAAGGCAATATGGTTATGATATATCAACAGGTTTATTTTTTTTCTCCTTTTATGATTATATATTTTGTTGGTATTCTTATACTATTTTTTACTATTGTAATACCAATTTTTCCAAAAGTTAAGTAATAAGAGGAGGTAGTGCATAAATGGTTTATGATTCTACAACAATCTTGACGCAAGAGTATTTTTTGCGTTTGGGTAAAATTTGTATAGATTTTTTTTTTCTCTCTTAATTTGCCTTCTTGTTCTAATTATTTTTTGAATTTAACAAAAATCTAACTTTACACATTTCATTCATAAAGCTCTTATAGTATAGGAAAAGTTTCAGGTATACCGATATACCTGAAACATTTCTCATAATATATTATAATACCACTTTTTCAAAAAATTTACATAAATAAAATAAGAAGCAAAAAATTATTATATTTTTGACAAGATCAGAACATTAAATTAATATACCTCTTTTATTTTTATATTTGAATTAGATCCACATAAATGACATCTCATGTCTATAATCATCATCATCATCAATAATTGAGTATCACATAATTAATGTAAATTGTGTTGTTGTAGATGTTTTTCTTAACTTTCTGGATGTAAGGGGTGATTTCAAAGAATGCCAATCAATGGATGATTTTGAGGGAACATTATCACTGTATGAAGCTTCATTTTATGCATTGGAGGGTGAAAATATAATGAATCAAGGGAGAGATTTTTCGTTAAAAACTCTTGAGAAATATTCAGCAAAAAATATTAAGAGTGATGATGATAACAACTACTTATCACTCCTAATTGATCATTGTTTGGAGATTCCATTGAATTGGAGGGCTCCAAGATGGGAAGCACAATGGTTCATTCATGCTTATCAAACAAGAAACACAATAAATCCTTCTTTGCTTGACTTTGCTATATTGGATTTCAACATTCTCCAAACCATCCACCAAGATGAACTCAAGTATACATCAAGGTAATTAATCACAACCATTACTAATTAATTGGTGGTATCTATCGTGCCTATGACTAAAGTAGATACAAAGAATTAACAATTTTAGCAACACTTTAGTTAAAGTACATTTTGGTGCCACTTTATTTTCTTTTTCAAATTTAAAAATGTTTTTAAATAATAAAAAATATTAGTTTAATTTTATCTACACTATAAAGTGTTACTATAATTGTATAGCTATTATTGTCAATTTGTCATTATAACCATAGATACCATAATATAGACCTAATTATATTAGTACAATATACTTTTATTCAAATTTTGACTTAATTATACTATTTTATTTTATTCTTTTTTTATTTTTTATAAATTTTTTATTAAAAAAACCAAAAATAAAAATAAAAAACACAAACAAATCTTATCGATAAGCTAGGTTGTTGTAGCAGCACCATTCAATATTTATTTATTTTTGACAGAGACCATTCAATATTTGAATCCATTGAAACTGTTGAATTTGGTCCCAAAATTTGGTCCCAATATTTGATTTCAATGTTTTATGACTGGGTCCCAAGTTTTTCCCTACCGTATGTCTTATGAGGGCCTATTATTCCCACATCTCTAATGACTATTGCTGCTGTAACTTTCTCATCTTTTTAAATGCCTTTTATTTCGAAACTTCTAAAATGTCTTTAATTACATATTTTTATATTATTGTCTATCACTACTTAATCCTAATTATATTCATTAGTTATAATAAATAATAAATGATAAAAGCAAAAAACTAATTATTTAAGATTAAAAATACTTAGAATGTTAGAAATCATTCCAGAATCTATATATTTTTAGGGATACGTAAGATAGGTAACACTATAGGAAGGTTATTCGGTATACTTGGAATACCAGTATTTCAGTGTTTTTAACGGTTGATTTTAATTATATATTGATTTTATAATTAAATTCAATTAAGATCAACGGCTAAAAATACTGGAATACCGATATTCCTGATATACCGGATAACTTTCTAATACTATATATATATATGTATCCATATATTATCCCAACAAAATCAATTCTTATTTTTTTTGTGACTCAAATTTTCTGCGTTAGACTTTATTATTTTTGTATTTGATGCATAAAACTACTATTAGATATGATAAACACATGGATGAATGCATACACGATACACTTAAATTTATATATATATATCACTGTGTAATAAAATATTCTATTAAAATTTAATTACAAAATCTGATATGGTGTATGGATCTAATTAAAAAAAAATTATATAAGAATAAAATTAAAAATTCAATAAAACTATATAAAAACTAATAGAAATATACAGAATATCTAACCCAAATTTTTTTGTCGTTAGTGACTATCATAGGAAGAGTAAACCCTCTTTTGATAGAAAATTAAAGTAAAAATTAAAAATTTAATTACTTTTAAATTAATATAGTAAAACTTATATTAATAGGAAGAGTAATGCATGACTAAGTTAATCTAATAGTAATCAATTCATCTAAGTGAAATGATGGTTGAGATGTATCCAGATATTAAAAGTATAACAAAACTTGGTTATATACTTGGTTTTATAAGAATTATTGTTGATCTAGCATTTTTATCATAGACATAAGAATTGATTGTTCATTTTATTACTTTATCAATTTCGTTATTCCATAAAATTTTGAAATAATATTAGAGTAATGCTATTTGAACGAGTGGTATTGACTAACTAAGTGTAATCAAGTGATTTTTTTTTATGCGAAATAGAATATTATTTCGGTGTCAAATATTATAAAAAAATGCATCTAAATAAAATTCTATTTGACACCGAAATAATCTTTTATTTAACATATAAATAAATCACTTGGTTATATTTGATTGGCCAAAATCATTTGTTCAGATAGAATTATTGATAATATGAATACCGTTAGAAATTCTATATTGAAAAAATATATTTTGTTTGGAAAATTTCGTTAAAACTTTTAAAGATATAAAAATTGTGAACCACACGCCCTCTCTTAGTGGCACAAACCCCATACAAAATATGTTCCAAGAAATACTAATATTCGAGTTAAAATTTAAAATTGCTTTAGAAATTTAAGTTCCAACTCAAATTAGCCTCTGAAATTTAGAGTTACTAAAAATGGTTCTTACTTTTCGCAAACATAACTTAAATTGGCGCTCAGTCTCATTTCTATTAATATTTTACCTACGTATCCTATTGAATGACTTGATAGATATATGAAACAATGCTGTATTTGTTATTGTGGGAAAATATGGATAAAATAAGTCATTTGAAGTTTATGATAAGTTACCTCTTTGTTGGCTAGTAAAACTTATTATCTATTTATATTTTTCTTTTTCTCGCATTCGGTGCTTCTATTATCTTACAATGATAAAAAATAATATTATATTATATTTTAATCATATCATTTAACAATTTACATAGGCAAAATGTTAACGAAAATGATATTAATGATCAATTTAAATTATGTTTACAATAATTAAAAATCATTTTGAATAACTCTAAATTGTACTATCAATTTAAGTTGAAAATCAAATTTCAGGCCAACTCTGAGTGAATCATCATCCATTAATAGTGGAAATTTGTATCCACGTTCTTTCCAAATGGATATAATATCATTCACAAGCTGCTTTCCACATCAACATCATTGTTATTAATTAAACTTGAGATGACCATTATTTAATTTTCTTTCACAAAGGTTCATCAACACATGAACGGGCATGTAGACTTTGCAGCTCATCAAATATTTACAACAATTAGTATGCCGTAAAAATATGAATATTTACGATTTAATTGAAATGTTTTTTCTTTCAAAAATTGATTACCCAATTCCTACATAATTAGATAAACAAACAATTAAAGAGTTGTATATTTTTGCTTTGATAAAATTCTTAATAAAAAGATGTTCATTTCTTTTATTAAGATGGTGGAGCAGAATTGGCCTTCCAAAGCAGTTGAATTTTGCGAGAGATAGGTTGGTAGAAAGCTATTTTTGGGGTATGGGAATGAGCTTTGAGCCAGATCTTGAATTTTCTAGAACAACCCTAGCAAAGGTCACTTCCCTAGCAACCATAATTGATGATCTTTATGATGTTTATGGAACTCTAGAAGAATTAGAGCTTTTCACAGAAGCAATTGAGAGGTAAGTGATAATTCATACTCAATCCTCAAACTAAACTTCTTTATTGCCTACATTACTATTAAAGATTTGTACAACATAAATATATATATATATATATATATATATATATATATA
>JASCZI010243410.1:0-11511 GCA_036250425.1 Stylosanthes scabra
ATATATATATATATATATATATATATATATATATATATATATATATATATATATATATATATATATATATATATAAAATATGTTACATATATCATTCTACACATTTATATATTTTATTTATAATAAAAAATATAAATATCAGCACAAAAATTCACAAAACACATGAATATAATATACGATAACATTAAAATAATCATGTATAGCACAAAAATAATATACCTTAACACAAAAATTAAAAAAAAAAAACAAAGAATATACTCATGTCTATTTTTAATTCTGAATTCGCATTTACTCTGGCTGCAGCTGCAAGCTATGAATTAATGCCCCGTATATCCAAATTGATCATCTGATCTGCATGGACATTCACGCGGAGAACGTTATTTATTATGTTTTTGTTTTTTTATATAGTATCCAATATCTTTTTATATAAAAAATAAGAAATTAGAGATCAAATTGATGAAGCAAAATTTTTAAATATATTAATTAAATTTAGTAAAATAATACTTATTTGTATGGAAATTAATTATATAAAAAAATTAAAAGGCACGATGACAAATGAGATATATCACTACTTTTTTTTTTTTTTTATTACAGATTTGTATTTTTCATACATTCAATTTGTATGAATTCCGCTCTTAAAATTTGTTATAACATTACGCTCTTAAAAAAAATTACGCCGTGTTGTTAAAATTATAAGAAATGATATTTATATATTTTTATATTTTTATTGTGTACTTTTTAAATTTCTATCAATTATTTTTAACCAAAAAATGTACTACATATAAATAACATTCTTCTGAGTTCTGACACCAAAAAAAAAAAAAAATTAGCATTCTTCTAAAATTATTATATTCGCTCCCCCACAAAACAGGGTATTGTTCCTTACTATACACAACATCTTAATTATTGTTTGAGCACTCCTTTTATTGATCATTTTGCTATTTAATTTGCATGTAACACCAACATGAATTGACGTCTCGGACATTGTAAAAAATAAATAAATAAATAAATAAAAATCTTTTAAAAGAAATGTGCAAGTTTCTGGATAAATCTTAATCATGGGCCTCAAGCATGAGAAAAGTTTTGATCTTTCACCTTTTGGAATAAAATGATTTACAAGTGTTCCTGTTTATCTTTGCCATATGTTTACATCCAATAATCATTTTAACCGCACCTTATCGACAAGCTGTACAACCTACGAGGCTGTTGAATATAATGTTCATAGAATCATAGTGGACACCCCTTAGCATGGAAATTTTTTTAAAACAAAAAATATATATTATTTCCAAAATCAAAATTAAAAAGAAGGTATACATAAATAATATATAATATTTCTTATTTTCAGGTTCCTAATAATTACTTGAAGATTAGAGAAGCACTTCTTGTACACAAGAATGGTGCCACCTAGCTATGCACACCAATTAAATTATATATATGAGTCCTATTCTTCCACCAACTTGATTCATCTATTTATAGAAGAAATGATATTTTGGAATTAACGTAATTTTTATCTAATTAATAAATAAGTAGTCCTAATCGGCCAAATAGAGAAAACACAACGTAGCATCCAAAGTGGGAGAACTCTATCTAAGGCTTTATTTGCATTACGTAAAACAATTAACCAATTATAGTGGGCATGACTTTAATTTATGCCATGACTTAGTAGTATGTATATCTGTTTGATAAGCAATGATTACACTTCACTAAGAGATAAATTAAAAGAGGTTTATGTGCTTCTTCTTCATGCATTAGTTGTTGGTAGGTCACCCCTTTATGCAACACAAGTTGATACATGGACAAGTGTTATAGCTTGTGTGCTTTTTATCATCATGGCACCTTTGAAAAAACCTTATCTCCCTTCTAGTCATGGTCCCTTCTTCAACTTCAAAGTCCACCAAAGGACAAACATGAATCATCACCCAACACTGTAACTTTCTTGCTCCATAGTTATATTATATTATTTAAACATATTTTTTTAAATATCTATATAATTTATATTTTTATTCGTTAAAATATTTTTTTCTTCATTCGAACCTATTTTTTGCCTAAGAATAAATTAATAAAATGTATGAAAACTTAAAAGTGTTTAAAAAAGTATATTCAAATAATATTATTGCTATTCAAAATACATTTTCATCATCAGTGTGAAAATGCATATATGTAGTTATAGTTGATAATCTTCAATTCATCCATAATTGTCGTTTTCTAATATGAAAGAGCTCTATTGCTTTTCTAAGCAGAAACTATATTTCTAGGACTACAAGAAAATTGTTCACACCAGACCATTTTAATTTGTATAAATAATATATGATCAATCATGTTAGAGAGCCAATAAAGTTTTGATAAATAGTAACCAACAAGAAATAGAACTCTAATAAAATAAAAAAATTTGGTCCATAAAAAATAAAATCCAAAAAATATGATATTTTAGTATTATTGATTACTTATTGGTCACAAAAATGTTGGTCACTAGATTTAGTTTTAAATTTTTTTTTCTTTTAAAGTGAAAGCCACAGTAAAGTCCCTCCTGCAAAGCTATGAGGATCTCCCAAGAGGCAATCCCACAAAAATAAAGATAAAATTTTAAATATAAAAAATAAAGTTATATGCATGCAAAAAATTAATCATTAAATTAGTTACTTGTGTATATTTATGTAAATTAATGCATAAATTTTATAAACTACATAATTAACCACCAAAATAATTAATTATTAAACATATTCTGATAACATAATTATTAAAGTTGTAATATAAATAAATAATTAAACTTATTTATATAGCATATAAAATTTCAAATATGTATTTCTACATATAATACGTGGTGAATTAGTGTGGTTAATTTGTAGTGTATACTTATTATATTAGAATGTAGTATATGATTGAAATAAAAATGACCTAACAACTTTGAGGTATTGAAATAGCACAACGTTCCAAAGAAAGATTTCAATCTCACATGCATTCTTTTCTGAGTTTGTTATCACCAACCCCACCAAATTAAATGGGGTTACTTGAGGGGCTTCCACTTTAATCATTCCATAAGCCTGTCATTTTGGAATCTGACTACGTCTATAGTGTGTTTGATTATTATTTAGTTATTAAATAAATCTTCTTGAGATTAAAAATTCATCAGTATTATTAGATTTTCTGGATATATTTAATTAAATTGTCATTAAATGATTCTCAATTGTTAAACTCTCAGGAAATCAATTGCATTTCAGTTTTTAGGGTTTATTTTATTGGTAGCATTATTAGTTGTGTTGATATTTATGATAAGTAACACTCACTCATAATCTGTTGTTCTGTTTTGTTGTTGATTTTTGGTTGTGTGTACGTGTGTCTCCAACGCATATAACAGATGCATATACATATCATATCCACAATCATATAACATGACTCATTTTAGAAACTACAAGCTTTATTAAAGCGTTAGGTCATGCCAGATCGGCTTAATTTAATAAAAACAAACCCATGCATTTGGGTAGGCTATGATGGGTCAAGCTTAGGTCCTAGCAGTAGCTTGGGATTGCAGAGTTAACATGTGTCAGCCTGTAAGACTGTAAATTCATATCACAAAGTATAGAATCTTATGACGAGGCAGGTACACAACACATTTCATGCAAGCTTTTGTTTCCTTCAATTCGTTGCAAAAGTGATAAGTGTAAAGTGTAAAGCTGTTTAGACATAAAGTTATTAATATGTATGGAATGGAACCCACAGAAAATGAGGTTCCAAATTTTGAACATGATTCAGTCAGGGTCACAGGGAATGAATGGATTTAATCCTCTGAATAGCTTGCTTAACCTTTGTTGATGGCTCTTCATATAAAATATTAGGGTCATCAAACTCAGATGCCAAGCTTGGGTCACCGAGAAGAGCACGGAATGTGTCTGCCACTGAGTATGAAAGAGACTTTAGGTTGTATCCTCCTTCTAAGAAGAACACACATCTCCCTCCACACAACTCTTTTGCTAGTTGTTTAATGTTGTAAGCAAGCGTGTAATATGTTCCAGTTGTGTATTGAAGGTTGGCTAATGGATCCAACACGTGGCCGTCGTATCTGATAAATGATAATCACATAAAATTCCAAGTCAGACAACCCTTTTTCTAGTGCATCTTGGTAGAATGATTGGTAAGAAAAGGCTCACCCAGCAGAAACAAGGATTATATCTGGCTTAAATCTTTGAGCACAAGGTACAATGACTTCATCAAACACTCTTCTCATAGTAGTATCACCTGAGCCTCCAGGAAGAGGCAAATTTAGTGTGGTTCCTTCACCAGCTCCACTGCCAACTTCATCAAATTTACCAGTACCTGGGTAGCTTCCATCCTGAGCCACAAAACGTTATCAACTATCATCAGTACATATTGAAATAAAACTCTAAGGCACAAAAATCATTGAAATTGCCATGAAACCTTGATTTGAGAAAATCCATGAAATCTAACAGAGATTTAATCTTAGCTTATATATAGAGAAATACAAAACAACTGAAATACCCAGGATTGTTAATTTGATACATTACACAGAAATAGAATTTCAAGAATCTTAACAAATTTGAACCAAATATGATTCCCACTAATGTGGGACTCCCCATATACTAACATTGTAGCAATAAAAGAGAGTAGTCTACAGATAACCAATGGCATTTCAGAATTAATGGAGAGAAAAATAAAAATTAATCAGAGCCATAGGCCAGACTGAGCTTACTTGATGAGTTGAAAGGAAAAATATATCTGGATCATCATAGAAAGCATCATTTGTTCCATTTCCATGGTGAACATCAAAGTCAATTATGAAGACACGCTTTAGTCCATGAGCACGCTGAGCATAACGAGCTGCAATGGCGACATTTCCAAAAACACAGAAGCCCATTGGTCCTTGCGGAACAGCATGGTGTCCCGGTGGTCTTATCAAAGCAAAACCAGCAGGTGGATCTCTGCTTCTCTTTGAAGCTGCAACCTGAATATAAAATGAATAATAGAAATTTACATCCATAATAATAAGTACAATCCCAAGCTCCCTACAATTCTTTATACATTTACTATGAAGATCAACTATATTAGGGAGAAGCCAAGAGTGTATTTTATATCTCCTACGACTCAGAATGTACTGAATCCTGGAAATAAAACCAATCAGGAACACCAAGAACTTAGTTCCCATATTTGTGACTCCCCGCCTATGCAAAACTGAAGGGAAATAATAAAGGTACATGCATTCAATTGTCAGCAATATCTAACTCTACTAATGCGCAAACCGAAATTTCCAACAAAGAATGAAGTGATTTCCATTATGTACATCATAAGCAGAAACAGATATGCATGTATCCATATCCACCCACTTACCCCTCCCCAATAAACATAAACAGATTATCACCAAGAGATTGACATTCCAGGTTGAGAGATCACCACTGAGTCAACTAAGGCTAATCCAGCACCAGCAGCAACAATTGATTCCCGGTAGGTCTGCATCATTATTATCATCGTAAGAAAGAAAAAAAATTAAAAAATAAAAAGGACAACCATCATGATTTTCTATGGTATAAATGCCTTGTCTATAAAGAATTAAATATGAAATGTGCCGAGTATAGAATGATTTTCATTTTTCAGCAAGAACGAATGAAAGATGTTACCGTAGCAGTAGCATATGTTGGTCCAGAACTATCAATGAAAATTAGACCCTTCTCCGATGCTTGATCCATAGCCTGTAAAAGTAAAAGAAGACAGATAGGAGAGAATGGAGCAGTGAGAAGTCAGAAGACAGTAAAAGAGGTTACCTTCTCAAGGCCAGAAACATAAGCTCTTGCATGCACACTTGCAATGTCATCTACAGAAGCTGGTTCGAAATTTTCAAGTTGAATGACCTCAGAGCCACGAAACTGAATCAAGCATAACATAAATTAAAAAGCTTTACAATTTGAGTAGACTATACAAGTATGGTTGGTTTGATTGAGTACCTTTGAAGTGAGTTGCATTTGTTGAAGAGCATCGACAATTGCAGGAACTCTAAAATGTGATTCTGGATGGGACTCCTGGTTGTGGCCCATGGATGAAGCAACAGAATAAATGATGCGTGCATCGCTTAATTGATCAATTGAAGGCAGAGAAGCATCATTTCTAGTCTTAGCCGAACAAGAACAAGAAAACTTGCGGAATAATCTGTTATTACCAGAGACTCCGATTCTCAGCATACCGAAATCACTAGTTTTCCACTCCACTAGAAAGAAAGAAAGAAAAATGAGAACCACAGTTCAAGCTCAATTAAGAATATAAAAAGCCCCAAGAGGAAGTCAAAAATAGAAACGTAAATGCGAACATTGTTTGAATTACCAGAAGAGTGAGGAACATTGTGGATGCTTACGGACATGCTTAGCACTTAGCACTTAGCACTCACTCTCTTGTGTTGCTTTGCTGCCTCCAGAGTCAATCGCTACAATTGTTATATCTATCACAAAGGTGGCCACTCCGCCACTCATTTTTTTTTGTCCGAGTAACAAATGAAATGTACACAAACACAGCCACTCATTTGTTTGGTAATTGTTATGGGCTTAGCAACAGCCCAACCTCCAACACAGAAACATCTTATCAAAACAGATGCGGCCCATGTTTCTTTCGATTAATAAAAAATAAATTGATAAACACATTTTTTTTTTTTTTTTTTATAGAATGGGGGCAAAACCCCAAGGAAACTAAACAGAAACCACTCTAGGGAAGCAAGTGCTAGTAGCATCCGCCAAAAAAGCAAAAGAAATACTAGGAGGAGGAGCAAAAAAAAATATGACAACCAAGTTCTAGACTATGACTCATAGCTGCAAGACGATCAGCACAACCGTTAGCCTCCCGAAATTCATGATAAATTTCCCAATTAGAAAACTGAAGACTAGAGGTGCACAAGACCCGGACCGGCCCGCAACTTGGTTCGGGCCCGGTGTAAATTTTGTCGGGTTGGATTTGTTATTTATGGTCCGTTGTGGTTTTTGGGTCGGATTCGGGTCTTATTTCGGGTCACCCGGCCCGGCCCTGAAGCCATTTGTTTTTAATTAAAAATACTTTTAAGCTGAGATTAGTGGTTAAATATTATACTTTTAAACTTCTATTAATATTTTATATATTATATAATATTATTTTTGTTTTAAAATAATTCATTTGGTATAAACATAATATAACATTTGTTAAATTTAATATTTAAAAATAAAAATTTATTACTTTTTTATATAAAATTTATATCGGGTCTATTCGGGTCGGGTCCGGGTCTTGCCAAACCCGGCCCGATATCATATTTAAATTAAAAAATTAGACCCACATGTTATTAGGACCGGGTTCGGGTCTCGTCAAACTCGGCCCGACCCGGCCCATGTGTACCCCTACTGAAGACATCGACGATTAATGGCAGTAGTAAGAGGAAAAGCAGAGTGCAGGGGCAGATCAGAACTTTTGCAGAGAGTGGCAGCAACCTTAGAATCTACCTCAATGCTAAGATAAGTCACATGTAAGCTATTGGCTAAGTCAACACCAAATAGAATCCCCCAAAGTTCAGCGATAGTTACAGTACAAGTACCAAGATTGGCACTAAAACAAGCCAAGAACTTCCCTTCATGATTTCTCAAAATACCTCCACAGGTAGCATGAAGTACTAGATGAATTCTGTATTCAGTTTCACAAAATACCTCCACAAGATTAGCACTAAAACAAGCCATCTGTATTCAGTTTCACAAAAGGAGAAGTGCGGCAACCCATCAAATCTATTTTTCCATAAAGGATCCAACATATTTTCTAGAATGCATGAATTCTGATTGAGCAAAGAAATAATCTCTTGCAAGATGCAAGGTTACTAGATGAATATTGTCTTCACTCACAGCTCTATCCCTTTTAAAAATAAAAGTGTTTCGATGATACCACAGGGAATTCATAGTGCATATGAAAATAAGGGGTCAAGATATACCTTGGTGTATGGATTGAGAAGAGAGATTATCCAACAACCATTCATGAAGAGGTTTGTTGGAAAAATAATCTTGGCTCAATGTGTTGTCTATGCTCTTCCATGTTTTAGAAGCAACTCTGCAGTCGCGAAGAACATGGAGCATAGATTCAGAAGCAAAATTATAAACCACGCAGCTATCATCATGTGTCATTTGTCTTCTATAACGCAAGGCATTTGTTAAGAGTGCATTGTTTGCCACTAACCAGCAAAAAGCTCGAAGTCTTTGAGGAACAGCAATTTTCCAAATCATTTGAAATAGCTTAGTCGCAGGGTTATGCAGAAGATCCAAGTAAAGCGGAGCAGCAGATTTAAGAGAGAACTCACCGTTTGAGGTATGAAGCCAGGCAATGGTGTCAGCATCAGAACTAATTTCTGGATATTTTATTGCAGCAAAAACAACATTCCAATCCTCATCGAGCAAGCTAACAATGCGATTATAATCCCAATTATTGTCATTGGTAAAATCAGCAATAGTTTCATCAAGATTAACATCTCCTATATCAGCAGGGAGGAAATCAGCTAATTTATGGATACTTGGGATCCAATGATCAATCCAAAATTTAACATTGATACCAGTACCAAATTTTCTAAATCAAATTCTGCTGATAAAGAGGCCAAATTTGACATATTTTTTTCTAAACATTTGAACAAACTGCAGGCTGCTTAATAGTAGGAAGAGTTTCTACACCACTTCCATATTTACATCGAAGGACTTGAACCCAAAGAAGCTCTTGATGATGAATCAATTTCCAAGCCAGCTTCATCATGTTCGTATTATTTAAGGTTCTTGCAGATTTTAATCTCAAACCGCCATGAGTCTTTGGCAGGCAGATTTTGTCCCAGCTCATAAGATGGGGCTTTCGCCCATTCAAACTATCCTCCCAAATGAAGTTTCTGCAGATGCTATCAATTTTATCACACACACCAACAGGGAGCTTCATCGTTTGCATAATGTAGGATGGAATAGGAGCAAGAGCTGACTGAGTAAGAGTAATTCGACCAACCAAAGAAAGGTTTCGAGACATCCAAGAGCTAAGACGACTATTCATTAATGTCTACTAATTAATACAGTAATATTATATTTTTTAAAATACCGTTACTCGTATCTAATTTATAAAAAATTAGAGTTAACCATCAAAATTGTCCCTGAATTTTCAATTCACTAATAAAAATGCACACCATAAATGTGCCTCTCAATATTATTAAAACATGATAAATCAATCCAAATATTATCAAATTTCATAGTTAACATTTTCTTGGTTTTTGAATATTTGAATTAATTTATCACGTTTTAATAATATTGAGGAATATATTTATCGTTTTCAAAATTCATAGTCATTTTTGTTAGCGAATTGAAAAGGACAATTTTGGTGGCTATCCCAATATATACTACTTTGCATTTTGTACCTTTGAAAAATATCAAGGAGTCTCAAAAAAAAATTTGACCGAACTAAGAATTTGTCCATATAGAATAGAGTGCTGACGCTATTCAATTATTGATGGCGCTGCTGAAGATTCGAAATGCTTTCTCACATTGTATCATCATCCATTATCATGCAATTAAATAAACAGAAAAGTAGAAAAGAGATAGCTCCCGTATTCTTGACTCGTGACGAATGAAAAATGTAAAATGTACTTATGAAGATGGTAGGTATAAACAGAAAAATAGAGATGAATATCCATGAGACAACGTACCAAAACAGTTACATACTTCTCATAATTAATCAAGTGTTTCACTTTCGCAAAGACAAGACGCACTAATAATAATCTGGAACCTTAGCTTCTCTGGATGCTGCTAATCAACTGTAAATGTCACATCCTTAAATATACTCTAACATTTTTTCAGGACCAAGGAAATTAAATGAAATTAAATTAAATTAATAATAAGCATACTGGGCTCATCAAAATTTAAGTGGTTCCAACTTATAATAATAATAATAGCGGCACATGTATATATAAGCCACATTATGAGAATTAGGGATTTGGGAAAAAGAAAAAAGAAAGAAAGCCAGAGCCGTGTGCGCTCCAACGACGGAAGAAAAGAAGAAAAAGAAAAAGGGCGGTTTCAATGTGCACATCTTAACTTGGTAAACTTGCTCCGTTTCTTATGAGATTTCAGTATGTTATTTCTGGTGTAGTACTGAACATTAGGATATAACTTACTAGTGTTATTTTCTTCTCTTGTGTCTGATTTGAGATACCCACTTTATGGAGGGTTTATGTTGATTCCATCCGTTATGATGATGTATTTTGATGATTGTTGAGATACCTTAGTGCTACTAGGAGGACTGATTGTGTACCCATTATTATTGATAGTGGAAGATTTTACTGGACTAGGTCCTGTGGGTTTTTTGTCCCTCTTTTGGGGGTTTTCCCACGATAAAAATTGCTTGTGTCTCCTGTTATTAATTTCTGCATATTATCTGGTGCTTGGAGTATCTTTGGTGTTGCCTATTTAACTGCACAGATTGTAGGAAAATTATTTTGGTGCTTCCGCTGTGTGATAGGTTCTTGTTTGAACCTGAATTTTCCCAACAAAGTGGTATCAGAGCTTTGGTTGTTTATTCTGTGCTGATTAAATGGAGGAAAATAATACGCATGGGCCAAATATGGTCAAATTGGATTCCAAAAATTACTCTATTTGGAAGACCCTCATGGAAGATATGCTGTACAGCAAGGACCTGTATGATCCTATTGAGGGAGATAAAGCCAAAGGAAAAACGTCTGATGATGAATGGAAGAAGTTGAACCGGAAAGCAGTTGCTTTAATTAGGCAATGGCTTGATCTCAGTGTGTATCCACATGTTGACACCGAAACTAATGCGGAGAAGATGTGGGACAAACTGAAAGAGTTATATGAGCGGAAGAATGTGTATAACAAAGCTTTCCTGATTAGGAAGCTGGTTAATATGAAATACACTGAAGCTAAATCAATGCCGGAGCACTTGAGTATTTTTCAGGAAACTGTGAATCAGTTGACGAATAATGAGATCACTCTGAGTGATGAGTTGCAAGCCTTGTTGTTGCTTAGTTCTCTACCTGATAGTTGGGAAGTTCTGGTTGTGACACTGACTAACTCAGCTCCAGATGGGAAGTTAACGTTGTCAATGGTAAAAGAGAGCATGTTGAATGAAGAAGCCAGAAGAAAAGAACGGGGTTTGAACAATACCTCCTCCCAATCAGAAGCACTTGTTTCAGAGTCACGGGGGAGAAGCCAGTCTAGAAAACCTCACAGTACTGACAGGTCAGAGAGCCGAGGCAAATCAAGAGGAAAGTCCAAGCCAGCACCGCCAAAGAAAGAGTCAACTTTCACTTGTTATCATTGTGGCAAGCTGGGGCATATTAAGAGGAACTGCAGGTTCTTGAAAAGAGAACAGTCAAGGGGAAGAAATGAAGACAAAGGTAAAGAAAGTGATAATGAAACTGCTGTCATTGTTTATGATGATGTTCTTATCAATTATGATGAAAATTATGTTAATCTTGTCTGTGATGATTCCACTTGGATTATGGATTCTGGTGCCTCATGTCACGTAACT
>JASCZI010243412.1:0-12144 GCA_036250425.1 Stylosanthes scabra
GGCTTAGTTAAACTAGATTCGTTGTGCTTGATAATTGAAATCCTAGAATTAGTATTCGAATGTATGCATTGGCCCTCAAGGGAAAAACATCTCCAAGATCTCTTAATAAGCTTTCTCCTCATTGTTTACATTCAAGTAATTTTCTGATCTTTTTCTATTTAGTTTTCAAAATTCTTATGCTTACAACACAACCTCTGTTTTTGATTCAAATCTGATTAGACAAATTAATTTGTAGCTATTGCTTGGTCCTTTAATTCTCGTGGGATCGATACTCCACTTCATTGTGGTATATTACTTGATATGATTCGGTATACTTGCCGAGATCTAAGGGTTTGCGAATCCGAAGCATCAGTACTAGTGTAATATATGTATATATGTATATGCCTGAGTTGTTGGTTGTATTGTGATACAGGTTAAATTAAAAAGATGAAATTTTTTTAATGTTTTAATTACAGAGGAGACTCTGTCCGGTTTTTCATAGGATAATAAGTGATTTGGATAGAGCCTCAATAGTGAATAACGGTAATACTAAAATAAGAGTTTTAGAAGGTCTATAACTCCTGGAATTCAGCACGATACGGAGGTGCTATTGGCTAGGGTGTTATATTCCTATAATTCTAAGACTGCAGAGATTATTTATGTGCTCAAAGACAGCAGCTAGTATGAGGTGGCATGACGAGGAGCGCGTTAAAGATGGGACGTTAAAGCATCCGGCTGATGGCCTAGCTTAGAAACAGTTTGATGAAACTCATGAAGACTTCTCAAAGGAATCGCGCAATGTTAGACTAAGCTTGTCCAGTGATGGATTCAACCCATATCGCACCATGAGCATCTCTTGGAGCACATGGCCTGTGATGTTGATGGTTTACAACTTGCCTCCGTGGATGTGCATGAAGCCTGAATATTGCATGTTTTCGTTGATTATACCTGGTCCACAATCACCCGGTAAAGATATTGATGTGTATCTACAACCGTTAATAGAGGACTTGAAGTTGTTGTGGGAAACAGGGGTGGACACTTTTGATGCATCAAAGAATGAGACCTTTCAGATGTGAGCGGCTCTATTGTGGACAATCAGTGATCTTCCTGCATATGCTATGTTGTCGGGGTGGAGTACAAAAGGAAAACTGGCTTGTCCCTGCTGTAACAAAAATACTTCTTCTCTATATTTAAAACATAGTCAGAAGATGGTTTACATGGATCATCATGTGTTTTTACTTGAGGGCCATCCATGGAGAACTAGTACAAGAGCTTTCAATGGAAAAACGGAATTAAGACCCGCTCCACGTGTTATAGAAGGAAGTGAAATCTTGGAGATGCTACAAAATGTAGAGAATGTGTTTGGGAAGAATCATGGTTCATCAATTAGTTTCCCTTGGAATTGGAAAAAAAGATCAATTTTTTTAATTGCCTTATTGGCATAAGAACGCACTGCGTCACAACTTCGATGTCATGCACATAGAAAAGAATATCGTAAATAGTGTGGTTGGAACGCTTTTGGATATCCCGGGCAAGACGAAGGACCATTTGAATGCTCAATATGATTTAAAGGATTTGAGGCTGTGGAAAAATCTTCAACCGAAGGAGGTAAATAGTGGCAGGAGGACTAAGTTGGCAAAGGCATGCTTTGCTATATCCGCTGAAGAGAAGTCAGATTTCTGTGGTGTTTTGAAGTCCACTAAGTTGCCTGATGGAAGTGCCTCGAACATCTCACGATGTGTACATTTAGCTAAAAGAAAAATTTTGGGATATAAGACCCATGATGCCCACTTTATGTTGCATTATTTGCTACCAATACCAATTAAGGGCATTCTTCCAGATCATGTGGCCATCCCGCTGATTCGCCTAAGTTCTTTTTTTCGTCGAATATGCAAGAAGTTTATCACTATGGAGGAGAACGATCGGTTGGAGTCCGAGATTGTTGAAACACTGTGCCACCTTGAGAGGATCTTTCCTCCTAGTTTTTTTGACATCATGGTCCATTTCCCATTCATTTGGCAAATGAGGTGAGATTGGGTGGCCCGGTCCAATTTCGGTGGATGTATCCTTCGGAAAGGTTTATGTGCACTTATGTAAACCCCAACCTTCTCGTGACCCAAACTACGGGGATTATTCCGTAAATTCGTTGAGATATTCGGACTCAGTGGATTTTTCCAAGTAAAATAGGATACGCCGTTGGTCCCTATTGCACCAAAACCCGAGCCGTTAATTTAATTAACGGTACCGGCTTAGCTCAGTCGGGAATAACATGAAGCGAAAACGAGAACATAGGAATAATCACGAAAATATTTTGGACGCGAAAAAGGACACCTACGTTTAAGGTCCGGTCCAGAACGAACCGAACCATGGAATTACGAAACCACCACTCGTTAGTGGCTATATAAGGGAAGGCACATGAGCTTTCAGCTCATTTGCTCCCTTTCCCAATGTTGAGATTGGGAGAGAATTGACAGAGAATCCAGAATCGACTCTGTATCAATTCTCCATTGTTCATCGGCGGCTTCCGGTCGTGATAACTTTTGATCCGGAGCTTCGATTGATGCACCGTTTGCGGCTACGCGAAGCTTATCACCTCCTCTACGCATCTAACCTAGGATTGAGGTATGGGTATCGAGATTTCCCTACTCAATCTCCCTTTTCAATTCCGCTAAGCTCAAGGTTTACTAACCTTGTGTGATTTTCGAAAATGCAACATCATAGGTGATGTTCTAGCTTGCTCTTTAGCCGTGCTTCAAGACTACAGCGTCAAAATCGGTGAGATCACTCCAACCCTATGTTCATCAACTTTGCATGAGCTAGTAACTTAGGAATTTGGGTGTTTGGGTGTTAAATTATGATTGTAGGTTGTGTATGATAATAAGGAAGGATTGGTAGAGACAGGAGTAGCTTGGTGAACCTCTGGAAGACCATGAGGTTAATGGTGGAGCTTGGATGCTCAAAGAGTGGAGGAGCCGCATTTGGTATACCTTTGAGCGTTGGAATCCAGGTACGGTTTAGGATTCGTCAAAGCATGGGTTAATCTAGCATGATAAACTAGGCTAATGGACCTAGTATAACCTTAAACATGATATATGGGGTAGAATTGTGAGCTAGATAAGATTGTATGATTATGTGTTAATTGCTTGGTTGATGATGAATAATCATAATGCATGATGATGTTTGTATGATTGTGGCCTCGTGCCGAAAGTGGTTTTTAAGAAAAAGCGAGGCTTAATGCCAAGCATGGTTTTGAAAAGATAACGGAAGGATTATACATGAGATGGGAGGCTAAACGAGAAAGAGATGTTATTTGAGAAAGATGAGCCCGAGGGGCAAGAATTGCTTTGAGAATGATGAGCCCGAGGGGCGAGATATGAATTAAGAAAGTGGGGATGGTTTTGAAAAGTGTTTTAGAGGAGGTTTTGAAAAGGATTGGTTGATTTTCTAATAATTTAGGGAAATAGGTTTTCGGGCGAGCTTCAGCAAGCCGGAACCTTTGTTTAAATGGTTTTTGAAAGTGGTTTTAAGGAAAAGGATTTGAAGTATGTTTGTGGTTTGAAAAAAGGTTTTGAAAATGGTTGGAATTGGCCTAGAGAGCAAAATCTTTGAGGGTTTTAAACTTGTAAATTCTGCAGAATTGCAGCAAACCTCCAGAGAATCGATTCTACCTGCAACAGAGTCGATTCTCTGAGCCATTTCCTAAGAAAAAGGGGATTTCGAGAGCATCGATTTCCATGACTTGAAAATCGATTCAGATCATCACAGAGGCCAGTTGATCATCGTATGAATCGATTCTAGCCCTTCAGAGTCGATTCTGATGATGATCTTTTTTCTTGAAAAAGTTTTCTAAGTGTTTCGAGTCGATTCGATGGGTTCCAGAATCGATTCATAAGTGGGCAGGAACGAAACTGATTTGAAAAGGTTGCAGTGAATCGATTCAGATGTTCTTCGAGTCGATTCTGTTTTAGAAATGGTTTGGAAAAGGGCCCGTGAATCGATTCAGGGTGAGCCAGAGTCGATTCACTAGTGTCCAGAATTGGTTTTTGAAGTGTAAAATCCACTTGGAGTCGATTCTTCCTCTTCAGAATCGATTCCAAGAGTAAAGAACTTGGTTTTAGAAAGGAAATGATTGAGAAGGAAAGAAATCCCACAAGTCAAAGAGAAAGGAGCTACATCTCATGTATAGTGTCTTATCCCCTCGATAGGAGGAAGAGTGTTACCCGAGATGACATTACGTGAGCCGAAGTGACAAGTGGGGGCCTGCGGGCTGACGACCCGACTTACGACAATAGCGGACTACTGGCGTAGTGCGTGCCATGGGGGGTCAATAGGGCTAACGTCTCGGCGTACTTATAGAGATATGGAACCCCCAGATATAATATATATATATATATGAGAAAGAAAGAACGTAAACATTCGGGGCAATGAGCGAGTTGTCCTCGGGGAAGTGCGTAGGTAGTGATCTGGGATATATACTGGATCGGTCGGGTTGGCTAATGGAACCGATCGGGTGAGCTCATCATAGCCGTAGGGTCAGGCATGCATCACGTGCATTTGATTGACATCGTTTGGGTGTGCCTACTTGCTAAATTAATTGGTAGTTGTTTCATGGATGACTTGTTTGTTTATATGCTTTGCTTGTGTTGTGGGTCTTGGGCGAGAATGAGATGATGAAGGAATTATAGAGAAGAGAAAAGGAAAGATTAGGATAAGAGATTAGAGGAAAAAGAAGGAACAAACAATTAGCTAAGGAATCCTAGTAGCCTCTAAGAGAGAGTTGTATGCCGCGTTTGCGAGGTTAATCTTGAGAAAACTCGAGTGACGAGTAGGATTGCCTCGTGTGATCCTGCTAGCTTACCTTATGTAGTTTCGAAGCCTTTACCATACTGAGAATCCAGTGGTTGGGATTCTCACCCCGTATGATTCAACTGTTTTACAGACTGCAGGTTCACATTCTGGAAGATAAGCAAAGGAACGATGCAATTCATGGTCGTAGGAGTTCTCCTCTACGTTGTTATGAGTCGGGATCGAGTCTTGGAGAAATAGAAGTGTCTGTATGTAGAGTCATGTAAGCATGTATGTAAAGCCTAAGCTTCGCAGGCTAGTAGTTTACCATTCGACCACTTGTATCAGATATTTTGCGTATTTATAAAAGAGATTTTGTAACATGTGTGTATGGCTCTACTTTCGTATAAACGAATAGTTAAGTTATGTGGTTTCAAATGGTCGGTACTTATGAAAAGTAAGAAGTGTAGGTCGTAGCAACCTAGCATCGGCGAAACGTGTCAGCGGCATGGTTTGTCGGTATTGGGGTGTTACAACTTTGAAGTCTTATGTTCGCAACAAAAGTCGCCCCGAAGGGTCCATTGCAAAGGCATATCTTGCTGATGAGTGCTTAAATTTCTGCTCAAGATATTTGCATGAAGGTGTGCAAACAAGACATAATAAGCGATCTCGTAATGATGATTATCTTAGCGAAGAGGAAATTGTGCTTTCAATTGTGTTTAGTAACCAAGGTCGTGCATTAGGAGGGGGTAATGAAGAAGCAATTAATCTTGATGACAAATCTGTTGGCCAAGCCCATGTGTATGTATTGCACAATTGTGATGAAGGTAAATTAACAATCAGCAGGGAGGAACCAGGTGGAAAAAGCCAAAATTGCAACACAAGAACTTATCTAAGTGGTTTGAATCTCGTGCAAGGGATCCGGAGGTGCCCGACTGGATAAGAGAATTATCTAGAGGTCTTTCCTCTGTTGCCAAAAAAATTTCTGGCTATGTTATCAATGGTTACAGGTTTCACACCGTCCAGCGAGAGGCAAGTAGGAAAACACAGAAGTGGTATCACGTTAAATACTATTACTTCAAGCTTTGCAAGTGCAAAAGATACAAATCCAATTCATGCAAGTGTGGCCTATTATGGGAGGTTACTTGAGATAATAGAGTTAGATTATTTTGCCCAATTTAAGGTTGTGTTGTTTCGATGTGAGTGGTATGATGCTGTACAAGATAAGTATGGTCTCACTTTCGTTCACTTCAACAAGAAATGTTACCAAGATGATCCTTTCATACTAGCAGCTCAAGCACATCAATGCTTTTACGTGAAAGATCCATATGAAGCTAACAAATATTATGCTATGGTAACTCCTCCAAGAGACTTATTTCGAACAAGTGACGATGGTGAACTCGAATCCAGTCAGCCCTCTTATGGTGAACAAGATGAGAACTTAATGAGCCCTGCCATACCAACTGATGATGGTGAACTTACTCTAGAGAGGACTAAGCTAGGACCTACGGTCATCGAAGTTGCTTGCCGCAATAATTTTGCCCAAGAGCATGAGGCAGACTTCAACTATGAATCTGACAGCAATGAGTTGTCATGAGTGTAGATATTCTTAATAGATGTATCATTTAGCATGGTGCAATTTGTTTTGAATGCTTTTATTTCCTTTTAAAAACAAGAGTGTCATGTTTTTGAAAAAATGATCATTTTCTTTTTCTGCCTTTGAACTCATCATTGCCTAGAATCTGTTTTTGATTACATGACACTCATGTTTCTTAATCAAAAAGAGTATCTAATTGTATGTATTGAAGTCTTGGTCTAAATGCCCTCATACAAGTTTGCATGAGATGATGTATAAGAGGAACAGATTCAATGGATTCATCCTTTGTTTGTGAAACTCTGCAGTTGGTAACATCATTAGAGGGTGATGAACTTGTACCAATTTCTTTGTGTGATTTTCTATATATTTATACAAATTGATGTGGCTACTTTAACTTGTTCAAATATAAGCTACTAGTTTGTTTTCATTTGATTACCTGATATGGCTGCTGGGTGCACTTGCACACCATAATAAGCTTCTGAATTTCTCTGAATTTATACAAATTGATGTGGCTAGCTGCACTTGCACACCATAATAAGCTTCTGAATTTCTCTATGTTTATGCAAATTGATGTGGCTGCTATAACTTGTTCAAATGAAAGCTACTAGTTTGTGATGTTTGATTACTTGATGTGGCTGTTGTGTTAGCTTGTAGCTTGTATTAACTCTTAGTTTACTCCTAGTTTCTGAATTTCTCTAAATTAACTCCTAGTTTCTCTGAATTTACTCATATTTTCTAATTGCACTTGTATACTCATGTGTTAGCTTGTAGCTTGTATTAACTCTATTTTTATAATTTGTTTGTATAGGAACAAGCCGAAGGGAGTTGCTGATCTCACAGCAACATCAAGTAAGGACTTGCTTTTTAAGTTAAGGAATTTCGAACTGAATAGAGCAAAAATTGCAGAGGAACGCCAGAATTATGGAATACAAGAGGTGTCACGTGCTGTTGATCAAAATAAGGGCAAAGAAGAGGAGTTAGCAACAAAGGGAAAGAACAAGATTGTGCCAAAATTGACAGCCGATCAAAGTAAAAGGAAACAAGTGGGGGTTGCAACCAATGGAATGATTAAACCTTTGACAAGGTTGACAGCCACTCAAAGTAAGCTCAAAGAAGGCGAGTTAATAACCAAAGGAATGGATAACAAGGACAACCAGGATGAAATGGCAATTCATAATAAAAAAGACTTGGCTGCCACTCAGAACAAGTGCAAAGAAGGAAAAGTTTTGCCCAAAAGAATGAAAAAATCAGTTCCGATGAATCTAGACTTTAGTTTCTTACAAAGAACTTTCGATTGCATTAACGGAAGAGTTAACACGATGCTACCAACATTGGGTGAACAACAGAGTATTTCTCCAAAACAGCCAGGAAGTTCAAAGAGTAAGGATCTTAATCATGCAAATACAACAGTGAACAAGAATCAAGGACCGCAGGGTGAACTAGAAAGAGCTGCCATGAACATTTCTGATTCAACTAAGAGGGATTCAACAGATAAACTACAGAGGATGCTTTATGCGATTCGCATAAGGAAGGACACCGCCCAATCAACAAGCGTAATTCAACAACGGAGATCTGCAAATTTTGCACAATCAGAAGGAAACCAAGGGCAGGTTGACAATGTTCAGGTAACACAGGAAAGGGTTCAAGAAAGATAAGAAGATATTTGGTTGCCTACTTCGGAATCTGAATCACAACCTGAAGGGGATACAATGAAGGGGGATGGATCAGAAATGGGAAAGGGAAGGCCCAATCTAAAGCCTACAACTATTGATGAATTTTTAAAAGAGAATGGGATAGCTGTGGATCTTGATGGACTAAGCACTAGCAAGACCATTACTAAACCACATGGTGATGATGCGGAAGATAGCATGGCGCTTTATGAAAACTATTACCAATATGTGATGGCTGAAAGTGAAGATGAGGAAGGTAACATCTCAGACCTTAGCACTTGTGTTCTTTTTTGGATTTTTTCACCTCATTGCACTTATATACAGTGACGGACCCAGAAAATTTTTAAGGTGGGGGCAAAAATAATATATATTATTTTACGAAAATATAAACGACAAAATATAAGTATACATTAGTTATTATAATATAAAAAATACATTAATTATTAACTTTCTTCCATTCAAATTTTAAAGGTATTTCTCTTCTAGTACAAAAAGTAAGGCGAACTAAAACTGGCAAACTGTTATTTTTTATTTTTCAATAATGAGCAAACACAATTACACAAACACATATTGACCACTACAAAAAACGTTAATATTACGGACGGTCGTATCGACGACTAATTCAATTATTCATATAAACTGACAAACAACGATAAGACAAATAGAGATAAATAAAATAATAAGAATTAATAAACTGAGAATAAAATAAAATATATAAAATCACAGAAAGAATAAAAAATAGATTAATACTTGAGTTATTGTTGAATACTTTAATTGAAATTTGCAATTAAAAATAAAAATAAAAGGAACCATAAAAATATAAAACTATAAACTATGGAAAATATAGAGAGCCAAAGAATGACAAGATTGGAAAATAAAATTGAAAAATAATTATAGAGTATCAAAAGAGTATTAGGGAAATTAAATGTAGTTATTGAATATCATTTATTGACCAATAAAAATATAGAGTGAGACCAAAGAATAAAAAACTTTAAATCTTGCTATTAATTTGGGATTGATTTTGATAAAAAATAATTTATAAAAAATATAATAATAAAAAGTATGGAAAACAAAAATACAAAAAATAGAATCATACAAAACAAATGAATAAAATTAATGGGGGCAATTAATTTTTTCAAATGGGGGTATATTATATACTATTAAAATTTTTGTTAGAGAAATTTAGAAAGCTAGTGGGGGCAAATGACCCCTCATTGTTGTGAGTGGTTCCGTCCCTGCTTATATATTCCTATTTTTGGTTCCCTGTTTCTGACTTCTGAGTTGTGTGTGTGAAGGGTTAATAACCTTAGGATTAAAAATGTAAAATGATTGAGTTGGGAAGAGTAACATTGTAGGAATGGAACCTTATGATTCTCTTTTGAAATGATATTGCTGCACTATCACAATTCAATTCAAAATTTCTTTTAAAAAAGTTGAACAAAAGAGAATTTCATTACACAAGACTTCTTCTGCTGGATCATTTCATACACAACAGCTTTTAAATGGAAGTATGCTAGTGAAAATAGCAATGATTTTATGATTCTCTTTTACAATTTTCACTTCATTATATTTTCTAATTGCACTTGTATTCTCTTTTGGATTTTTTCACTTGTTTGTATTAACTTAGGTTCTTATTAAGCATTTGCATTTTGGTGGTTCTTAATAACTCTCATAATTTCTGACCAATATCACAGCACTAATCTCTATTTCCCTAATGCATGAAAAACTAGGCCATACAAAGAAGGAAAAAACCCGTGGACATACTAGTTGCACAGATATTTTTGGTAGAACTATGGAACAGCGGGAGGAAGTCACCTTTGATATTGGAGGACCAGTGGGGCCTACAGCCCAAAGTGTTTCTAACTTAACAAGCTTTAGAGGCACAATTGGTAGAAACAAGAGATTTGTTAGTCTCTTGTACACTAATTGGCATGCTGTTCCTCGAAATTCAAAAAAATTCATGTGGAGATATGTCAATATGAGAGTTTGTGTTTGTATTAATCTTGTTTTTTTCAAAAAATATTAGTCTCATACACTAATTTGACTTTCATGCATACCAAGTTCATCCTCCCAGCTAGTGCAGAGAAATGGGTGATCCAGACCATTCGGGATGCTTGGAAGAGGTTCAAGGGAAAGCTTAAGCTGAAGCACTTTGAACCCTATGACAACTTTGCCGATATAGTGAAAAACAAACCTCAACGAGTACCGAAAGATCAATTTATTAAACTGCTCTTATATTGGAGTCATCCCACCATTCAGGTTGCTTCACTTATTCTGTTTTGCTACACCTATGTAATTAGTTAACACAATTCTGATATGCTGCACCTATCTTATCCTATCTGTGCTGTTTTGCTGCACCTATCTTACCCTATTTGTTCTGTTTTGCTGCACCGTGCTTACCACATTGGTTTTCTTTTCTAATTGTAGGCAATGTGTCAAAGGAACAAGAAAATAAGGAACAGCAGAAATTTCCACATCGGATGGGGCCTGTCAATTTCGCACGAGTGCGGGCAGTAATGGCATTATTTCTTAATATGGGTACAAGAATTTGTATAACTTTACTTTTCTTGTAGTTTTATTTACTTCTTTAAAATTGTATCATGAAGCGCAAATCGAAGGGAACAAATGAGGAACCACAAAGGTTTGAAGTTTTTATTGCAACTCGCACAAGCCGCAAACGGAAGGAACTTGACAAGGGAACACAAACTGCAATTGTATGACTGATTTTAATTATCATTAATTAATTCTATTCATGTAGTAGGGAGTTGGTTTTTCATGTCAGCTGATACCATTCTTTCTAAACAGGAAATCTTCTAGAGTCGGCAAGGTTCCGGTGAATCAGAAGAGGAAGTTTTCCGGTCCATATTTGGGAAGGAACAGCCAGGCAGGGTTAGGTGCTATGGCAGATCCGTTACACAGAGTGATTTACAAAGGCATTTTGAAATTTCTGCCCTCAAACAGTAGCACCAAGAGGAAGTCACAACTTTGAAGAGTGAACTTGGAGACATGAAGACCCAGCAGCAGGTGCAAGCGGAGGAGATTCAACAGCAAGCGCAGGAGATTCAAGGATTACGGAGCATGGTTAAACTACTAATGCTATGATTTGAACCTGATATGAGGCCTGAAGAAGTTGATGTTATGATGTAACATGGTCAACATTCTCCAATTGATGTGAATAGCGGTCATTGCTCTCATCATGTTCGAAATGTGTCTATGGTAAGCTGTTAGCTAATTCTCTATTAAGCTCTCCCATTTGTTTTTCATTTTTTGATATTTGGCTAAAAAGTTGGGTGTGTTTACTTGAATTTCAGTTCTAAATAAGTTTGCATTTTCATTGGATATTTTTGTGCTGATTTACTCAAGCTTTATCCCTGCTGGTGTAGGAACATTGGAATTGTTGTTGTGTTTTCTTTGTTTTTGAGACTGGATTTTCTTGCCTTATTTTATACTTTGCTGTTGGAACATAATTCTCTAAAACAGAAAAAAAATAGAAACATTAGGACTCTGATCTACCTGCATTATTTGTTTATGGACTCTGATCTGCCAGCATAGATATAGATAGTTTCGTGCTGCTTGCTAGTGCAGGAACATTGGAATTGTTGTTGTCTTTTCTTTGTTTTTGAGACTGGCTTGTCTTCCCTTATTTTGGCTTTTCCTACTAGTTTGCCTGCATTTTTGCTGCAGCTGATTTTTTTTTAAAATACAACTGATTTCTATATACAAGTGATTGCTATCTCTGCTTTGGTCACAATCTTTCTCATTTTATTCATTATTGTTTCATACGATTACAGGATAATCTGAGGGATGATCATGAAGACTGAAATTGCTGGTTATTTTCATTAGGACATCATGTTGGCAAAGTTGACAAATTTAGTTGAAGAAGTGTTGGATGGATGGGTGTAATGTACATACATGTTGGGATTTAAACCCTCAGGATTACTCTTTTGGTAGCTTCTATGGTTTGGTTTATTTTGACATTAGATGTCCTTTTTTGGGTTTGAGATGTCTGAATGAATGAATGTCTATATTATATACTTTCTTTGAAGTTAATGCTATAATAGGTTAATTAGATTATATATATATATATATATATATATATATATATATATATAT
>JASCZI010243441.1:950-11892 GCA_036250425.1 Stylosanthes scabra
ACACATATTGCTTTCTCATCCATCACTTATTAAATTCCGTCTACATTCTTATAAGCTTTAACAAGTTCTATTATTATGGCATCACAAAGATATTTAACATTTTGTTACTAATAAGCATGGTTGTCACCATGAATGTGTTAACCATCGAAGCAATATGGTGTCTAGCAAAGCCCAACGCTCCAGCGACAGCGCTGCAGGCTGGAATTGATTTTGTATGCAGTCAAAGATATATTAATTGTGCTCCAATTCAAAATGGTAATAACTGCTTCTTACCAAATACTATCGTTAACCATGCATCGTGGGCTTATGACACCTACTGGAAGAAAAATAGTAGAACTCTTAATGCCTGTAATTTTGCTGGCACAGGCGTCATTGTCATCGCCGGCAACGATCCCAGTAAATATCTTGCTCATTTTATTTTCTTTCAAGAATGTGTGGTTAAAAGAATATTTTTATAATTTAAAAAATTTCATACTAAAATTTACAGAAATTTTAAAATTGTTCACAAAATACATACTTCATATTATAAGAAGGTTTTTTGGTATACTGCGAAAAATACGATGTATCATATTCCACCATTTTTTAATCGTTGATCTTAATCATATATTATTTTATAATTAAAATCAATTAAGATCAACGGCTAAAAATGATGAAATATGGTATATCGTATTTTTCGCGGTATACCAAAAAATTTTCCCATATTATAATAACCTATCTCATATTATTTTTTTTTTTTTTTTGTTGGATAGGTACCGCAACTTGCAAATACCCGCCAGCTTAATAATATGGTATGTATATGAATGTAGTGAGTTATATTATATAATTTTCGCCTTATATATGAATATGAGGATATGGTTAAGATTAACAGGTATTTGCTTGTTTGATTCTTTTGTTTAGGAGTGCTCGCCGAAGAGGAAAAAATCATAGTTGGAAACAAAATAAAAGGATGATTTAATTCATACTATCAATGATCATATCTCCTTGTATAATATACAAATAATATATAATAATACGTTACATACATCCTTGCTTGTATAATAAATAATTTATACAATAAAATAGTAATCACAGCCGTTTAAAGTAACAAAGATTATGAGTTTCTTCTGTAATATATATTACTAGAAATTCTGTCTGGCGCCATTGCTGAATTTAAGGTTAATAAGTTATTCACATTTTTGTGACTTCTATCGTAAGAACCAGTCTTCGGTTGATTGATGTTCATGTATAAATAAAAACGGGATATAATTAAGTAGTATTTTTTTTTTTTTTGGTGTCTATAATTAAACAGTATTGGTACAATAAAGTGTCAGTTATAAATATTATTTAAAAAAGAGAAAGATCAGTAAAATTACGAGAACGATATTAGACGTACAAGTTTTTTTAACTAAGTTTAATTAAATTGATTTAATTTTAACAAAAATTATTCTCATCACTAACAGCACGTAATATACTTTTATTCATCTGCAAACCTACTTAACATTGTTAAATTCGAAATTAAACATCAACTTAATTCAATAAAAAGTTAGAAGACCAATTTAACAAATAATATAATTTAAGATACTAATTTGATTTTTGGTTCTATAAAATGCTACTATCATACGTATCCCATAAACCTTTTTTTTTTATTATCTAATTAATCTCCAAAGCCTCGTTACCTTCCATAAGCACACGGTGGAATACACCTAATTACCTTCTAACACTCGAAATGATTGCCACTCGTCTCATTATTTATCCTTTAAATTGAATATTCTCATAATATTTAAATGAGTGATAATTTAAACATATTATTATTGAAATATTAAAAAAATATTTAAAAATTAGAAAAATAATTATGACAATTAATTAAGCCTCTCCAACCCTAATCTTTTAAATTGAATGAGGAGATACGTACGTTTTTTAAAAATTTAGTGACAGAGAATTATTAAGAAGAGAAATAGTATCAGTTATATTAAGTCTTTTAAAACATTTGGACAACAAAAAAAAAAAAAAAAAAAGTCTTTTAAAACATTTGCAAATTTGGAACTTCTACATAAACAAAAAATAATTCTTGTTAGCTATAATCTAAAATTAAATTATTCAATTTAACATCTATAAATTTTATATATGTGATCATTATAATGATACATTTAAGACACCAAAAAAAATATAATAGTATATTTATAACATTTAATATTATATATTTATTACATACAGTAGTAATTAATAAATACAAATAAAAACTAAAATAAATAAACTATCACTATTTATAATTATCTAACTATGGTTATAAAATATTTTTCTAATAAACTATTTTATTAACCGCTGATTATTAAGTGCTCTCAAAACAAATAAAAAGATTAATATATACCTAAATTATTCCTCAAAAAATTTTAAAATGGATATTTTAGTCTCTAACAAAATTAATTATTTAGTCCCAACATTAATAGACGTCAAATATTTTAATTCCTAATGAAATTAATTACCAGATTAGTCCCAACTTTAGTAAATGTCAAACACTTTAATCCTTCATTCATTTTTTTTAGTCTACCATTAACAATCCGATTTGACGTGACACGTTTAGTGATATTGGACAAAACTTTAGCCAGACCAAGCTGCTTTACGTGCTAAGTTGGAGACAGAGGAGATGAAAAAATGACTAAAATGTCTCACATCTACTAATATTGGAAACTAATCTAATATCAAAATGTCCAACGTTTACTAGGACTAATTTGATAATTAATTTTATTAGAAATCAAAATATATATTTCAAAATTTTTTGAAGAGTAATTTGGATATATATTCTAATTTTTATTTAGTAACTAACTTCAATCAACTTGCCCAATAATTTATCGGTGGTCAAAAATATTCCTGCGTAAATCGAGCACGCACTTATTTTTGGTCAAGAAACATATATTAATATTGTTTTCACTACGAAAATCTTTTTATATTTTTTAATTAACATTTTTAGATAAAATATTTTAGTCAAAGTTAAATCTCTCATCATAAATGGGAAAAAAGTAAGAATTTATTTAATTATTTTATATTTTCTGGTAAGTTTGGATAAGATGTTTTAGACTTTTAGTCAAATTACAATTTAACTTAATGTCATTATTATTCTAAAATCATGTTCCAAACTTTTCCATTAAAATATAGGTTCATCCCCAAGCACTATATATATGTCCACATATATTGCTCTCACATCACTTACTTAAATTTCCTCCCTATTTTCATAAGCTTTCAACAAGTTCTATTATTATGGCAGCACCAAAGATATTTAACATCTTATTGTTACTAAGCATAGTTGTCACCATGAATGTGTTAACGATTGAAGCAATATGGTGCCTACCGAAGCCCGGTGCCCCGATTCCGGCATTACAAGCCGGAATTGAATTTGTATGCAGTCAAAGATATATTAATTGTGCCCCCATTCAGAATGGTGGTAACTGTTTCTTACCAAACACTATCGTTAGCCATGCATCATGGGCTTATGACACCTATTGGAAGAAAAACAGCAGAACTCTTAGTGCCTGTTCTTTTCATGACACAGGCGTAATTGTTGTCGCCGGCCGTGATCCTAGTACATATCTTTCTCATTTCAATTTCATATTCACGAGAGTTTTACACTAAGATATTTATGTCATAATGATTTTACAGTATAAAATTTATAGAAATTTAAAATCTTTCCACGAATCTCATATTTTCATTTTTTGTTTCCCTTTTCATGTGTGTAGGCACCCCAACTTGCAAATACCCACCAGCTTAATGATATGGTATGTATGTGTATATATGTGGTTGTATGTAGTGAGTTATATGATATAGTTTTCACCTTATATATGGATATCAAGATATGATTAACACTAATGCTATTTGCTTGTTTGATTCTTTTGTAACGTCGTAGGAGTGCTGGTTGGAGTCTTGGAGAGGAAATATATCATTGAAAACAGAATAAAATGATGATTTATTTCAACCTATCAATCAATGATCATATCTTCTTGTATAATAAATAATATAATAAAAATTACAACCGTTTAAAGCAACAAAGATTATGAGTTGTCTCCGTTATATATATTATCAGGAATTTTATCTTGCCATTGCAGGATTTAAGATTAACAATAATTCTATGTAAACAAATAGTTTTGACCAACCAAGTAATTTATTTCTACGCTAAATAGAAAATTATTTCGGTGTTAAATATAATTTTATTTAGGTGCACCTTTTTATGCTATTTGACACCAAAATAATATTTTATTTAGCATAGAAATAAATCACTTGATTGCACTTGATTGACCAAAACCACTTGTTCAAATAGCATTACCCTAAAATTAATAAGTTACTCATAATTTTGCTAGTTCTATCATATGAACCAGTCTTCAGTTGATGTTCATGTATAATGAGAAATTCTCCATCACTAGCAAAGGAGTATACTTGCCTTAAAACACACAAACACACTCGCCGGATTTGATAGGGTGGACTAAGAATTAAAAAATCGATCACTTTATTCTCCAAATTTCAAAATACATAAAACAGTTCTTAATGGTAACTTTGTTCTGTAATTTATTAATTCAGAGAAAAAATTTTACAATTTCTACAAATTTGGGATGTATCTGAGTTTACATGATCTTTCACTAAGCCGGTAAGCCTTCGCTAACAATTTAATGTTACAAATCCTCCTGAATGAATAATTTTTCTTACTTTGAAACACGAAAAGAGAAGGGGTTTTTCCCCACTCAAATAAAACAATTTTCCTTAATCTTGTGATTATAAAAATCTAGCGGGTAAAAAAACTAATCAGAATTTAAACTTCTGCTTTGGCTTTTTCACCACAGCACATCCAGGGTCCTCAGCACCCTGAAGCACAACAAATCTTGTTACTTACTTTTAACAAATCTGATGCAAAAAATCAAAACACAATAAGAAGTAAACTACCTTTCGCTTTTTGTTTTTGTTTTTCTGTTTGTCTTTCTTCTTCTTCTTCTTCTTCATCTTCTTCAGCTTCTTGTGTTCCTTTACCTTGGAAATCTCATTCTGTTCTTCATCACTAGAATCCTGTCCAGATTAGACATGAATGTGTATAAAAGGCTGAGGCAGATATGTTAATTAACAGATATCCAGAACCATAAATGGTAATGAAGAATCAAGAACCTTTGAATCAGAGTCACCAAAGGAGTCCACATGTCTAACACTTCTTTCTGGATTTGAAGTACCACCTGAAGATGAAAAAGTTCATTACCATCATTCAAATTCAGTTAAATGCATGGATAAAGAAACTTAAAAGCAGTGTCCAACAGAAAGCTAGTGTTTTACCTTTATTGAACATAAAAAGCAAAAATAGATACACGAGTAGATGCACATAAGTGGCAAACTGTGAAGTGTTAAGCTCAGGCATACACAGATAAACTGCTGAATATATTACAAGATAACAAAAGATTTCCGGAATATGAATATAGGCACTCTAAAAAAATCATAGTAACTAGCGACATTCCCCCATTGCGGTAAAGTGTAAGTATTGATCATGTCCCACAGGATACAAGTATCATATGATCACCCCGCAGGTCATCCCATCAAAGTCACTCGGCAAAGACAAATTCAGCCGCACTAATGCACAAGGAAGCAGATCTTCTCTGGTGCTAGAAAAAACTGAAATAATCAATTGCACTAATTTAAGCCATTCATTCACAATCAATTGTTGGGATAAAAAATTAGTTTTCAAACACCATTTTACTCTCATGCTGAGAACTTTTCTTTTTCCTGCATCCCCACTTATTTCACTTCCTTCTCAACTACTAACAAATCCTTGCAGCACCTCTGTTAAGGTGTTTGTTACGTGTATAAATGGGCCTAAAGCCCTACTAGAGTATTTTAGTTAGTCTATTGAATGTCTATATATAAATAGTAATAGTAGTATTGTAATTGTTATGCATGAAATTAGTAAATTGTCTATCTATCTTCCTCTTTGGTCCCTTTTGGGAAATTATCTCTTCTTCTTCTCCAATTCTCCCTCTTAGTCTCTTCTTAATTCTCCAATTCTATCCCTTAGAAGTATCTTACTCCTAAAAGTGTTCGATGCGAATTCCTTATGAGAGGGTCACAACTTCCACCAACTCACCAGTAGGTACCTTCGTCATCGACATTGGAAGTTTGTCCCTCGAGGAGAAGACATTGTTGCAGCAACGTGACTATGACAACGACGCTAAAGTTAATGGTTGACACAACTGACAGGGGGTTTGACAAGGGAGTTGTGTGGAACCATTTTAGATTTGAAAGGGTTTTCATGGAATCCCTCAAAATCAGGTTCCTTTTTTTAAATTTAAAACAATAAAGGGAAAAAAGAAGAGGTCGATTGGACAATGACAATAGTGAAGGCTTAGGGAAGTTGCAGTGGGAGTCTTATATCTGTTCAATTAAAAAGAAGATTCATGAGGGAGAAACTAAGTGTCACTGAGTAGCTAGTCTTAACCTGGAGCTGTTGATGCCAGGTTAAACATAAGAGCTGAATGAAAAGAAGAGAATGTGCAGCAAGATACATAAACATATAAGTGTTTCATTAAAGCGCACCCATATTAGTATCAGTATATTACTAACAACCATCGAAAACCAGCAATGTGAATCATAAAACAACTGAAAGGAAAGCATATAAGCAACCACTGATGACAACAGATAAATCATATAAATTTACCATGTCTAGAAAGTAAAACATCTACAACAATAAAAAAAGTAGACCAGTCATTTGAAGGCAATCAATTGCAGCAATGAAACTGTAATTTAAGATAAAAAGCAGAGCTACAGACAGCTGCAGCTATTCATCTCCATAAAAATAGAGAAGAAATGCCTTCACAAACCAAAATAAATTACAGGAAGAAAATGAGTTGCATTGTAAGTGTTATTGTTACTTGCATAGACGGTCTTTTTGGCGTTATTGACAGCGACTTCAAGCAAATCAGGGTTAATGGAATCCAATCCATTGGGCTCCTTCAGCTTCCTCTCCAGAAACTTCGCCAACGCCGCCGCCTTATTAGTCGCCAAGGGTCCACCGGGATGTGCCAACCTATAAACGGAATCAAGGAACTTTGGCATAAGAACTACTAAAATTGATTCAAGGATATCGAAACTTGAAGAGCATAAGGATTTAATTAAGGGTTGAATTTAGAAATGAACCCTAGAAAAGAGAATAAGAAGAACCTGGGTTGGGAGTGGGAACTGGAGCGAGGAAGAGAAGGGAGAGGGGCAAATTTGCTTCCGCGAAGTGCGCGTCTTTCGTCTTCTGTGAGAGATTCAATTTCTTTCGCCATTGAAACCCTAAAATCACCGTCGCGTGTGGCGGGGTTCCCCTTTCAGCGGTTCTCCAAGTCGGTGAGTCTGCGACGCCGCTCCTCTTAATTTTAAATTCAATTTAATATATAGTAGAGGTTTTCTTTTGTTAATCCCTAAAATTTATTTTGACTCCATTTAATCTTTCAAGTTTAGAAAAATACTTCACATCTACAATGGACCAAGTTTATGGTGGATCAAGTTGAATATTCTTAAATAAGTGGTTGAAATTTTTTCTATATTTTATTTTTATTATTTATTATAAAATCACAATTACTCTCAACCACTCATTTAAGAATATTCCGCTTGGTCTATCATGAACCAAATTTACCTTAGACAAACCCATCATATATTAATATCATATTATTATATAGAATTTGGGTTTCGAGTCTGCTATAATGAATAAAAAAAATAATGTTGTTTGATAAATAATGCTTAAATTCAATTAAAATAACGTTATTTTAATGAATATTTTAAGCGAATATTTCTTATTAAATATTTCTTTGAAGGTAAATCTCCATTTTTTGAGATTAATTGGTATTTTTTAATTAATTCAGTATCTTTCTTAAATTAGATAATAATAAATTATTTTTTAATATTATTATCATTTAAAAAACTTGATATTTCAAATTAGAGCCTAAAGTAATTTTTAAGATTGGTTGTAAAAATATTGAAATTAAAAAAAGTTACATAAGTTAGTCTGAATAAGAATTTTGTTCGATTGAAATGAATAGTAGAATGATGAAACACAAAATGAGAGTAATAAATTGACTCATATTTAAACACAAATATATGTCAAAAAATTTTACTATAAAGACATTTAAATGTCTTTTGAAAAAAATAATTATGCTATTTAAAAATTTGTCTCTCTCAGATTATACATCAAATTTTAATGGCATAAATCAACAATCAAAATTTAATTAAAGTATTTATTATTACTATCTTCACCAAAGACCTTAGGGTGAATTTTTTGTCTAAACAAAAAAAAAGTAAGGGACTGGCTTCAAACTCATGGGTTTTTTTTTTTTTTTCTAAACAAAAATATTACACTCCTAATGAGGAAGAGGCAATCAGGCAAGTCCTTGTGCAAGACAGGAATTAGACAATTTCAAGGCTTCATCCATTCGGCAATCGGCATGATGAATTGCATTTCTAGTACCAGTTTTGGGCATGGTATCAGTAACTCCGGAGGTACTCCTTTGAATAAATCTCATGGTTTAAGTTAGTTTTATTTAAACTAGTGAGTAAATTGAGAAAAATATTGAAATTTCTCATATTTGTACATAACTTTTTTTTTCGTATGAATGTAATTTTCATAATATATAAGAGAATATTATAAATTTTTCTATATATTTTTAGAAATTATAATCTTTACCACTTAATCATATTATTTTTTCGTCTATATATTGGTGGAAAATTTGTGGAGGACCAGGTGGAAAAGGGACTAATTTGCCCATAAAAGTCACAAACAATTCTAATCACTAGCCCTTATTAGTTCACTGTACTGTAGATTTAATCGTGATACAACCAAAGTAATTGAATTATAATAAATTAAAATAATATATAAAATTATAAACAAATATATAAAAATATAAATATATTATGATAAAAATCCAAAACCAATTTTCATAATCTCATGTAAGTACAACAAGAGTTAAATAAGAAAAAAAGCCAAATATAATTATATATAAAAAATTAAATATATTATATATATTATATGTTACAGAATTAATAATAAAGGAATTAAATTAATATAACTTTTTAAATATATTTAGTCCGTGTTTAATTACTATATATAACAAGTGTTATGTATGCTATCAAAATTTTGGGTTTCACATTAACAACCCTTAACAAATTGTTAAAGGAGTGAGGCCAGGGAAAGGCAAAGGTAGTTGATTTATAATTTTTGAAGAACTAATTTGTAATATGTTAGTGGTGGATTTTTATGCGAAGAAACATGCAAATCATGTTGGAGCACTGAACGCAAATAATATTTTGTGAGAATGAATTTGGAAGTAGTGGACAAAATAATTGGTTAGCCGTTAGGGGGAGTGCTTTTCCTATGTGATTAGACACACTTTTTTTTTTGGTGACTTGTGATTAGACACACTAGGGACACAAGCAATATTATTTTGTATATATATTTTTTTAGTAAAATAAGAACATTTCATATAACAAAATTAATAGTCAAACTTTTTATAGAAGGATAATTAAGCTTTATCATAACAATACAACTAAACTTTTTATAAACTTCAAAATTTAGTTATTATTGTATTTTAATGTATTTTTTATTATAAGTCAATTTTAATTCTATTATTTATGAGGTTTGGTTATAAACAAGAAATTAAACAATATTAATTATATTATTTATAAATATGTGTTTAGTATTTCATGGCGATTTCATAATCAATCGTCGTTAAATTCATGGCAGATTTTTCATCTCGTGATTTAACATTAACCGCTGTTAAATTTCTCCAGCATGTCAGTTCATTCGTTAATCGCCCCAGAAATTATTGACAATGTTCATTTAGCGACAGTTAATTATAATTGCCGCTATCTACTTAGATTTGTTGTAAAGTAACTGTTAATTAATTAACACAGCTACTAAGGATTTGGATTCTTGAAAAGAATTGTAAAAGATCCATTTAATTATTGTTTTAATACAGAAATAAAGAAATAAAAATGTAAAAAAAATGTTTGATAAGAGATAATAAAGACAATTACAGAAAAATGATTTTGTTCCAAAGATAAAAATTGACATATTTCTTGTCCATTTTTTAAAAATAGGAAACACAATAATAAACAAAGACAAATAAAATTTGATTCCTATATATTAATTCATGAAAAAGGTGAATGGTAATAAGAAGATTAAGCATGCAAATTGAGACATGCTAGATCCACACGTAAGAAAGGTGCATCAAGCAAATCCAATATGTTAGTGGAAATATAAGTAAGAAATTCAAAACAAAGATGGACCGTTTAAGAATTTTTGCATTTCCAAAACTCATGTACTTAGTATGATTTTGATCGTCAATTTTAGGGAAGTTGTGGAACTTAATTATTACCAAGTAATATATAATGGATCGATCATACAAACATACGAAACGTGGAATCCAACACTTGATTTTTCGTTTTATTTTTTCCCCAAATATTCCCATGAAGATATGATTCACTTTGAACTTCAACCCATCATCACCTTATTATATGTACGAGATCATCATGATAATAATAAATAAATAATTAACAGCATGGCAACAATGCTTGAGCTTCCCTCTTAATTAAAATTTAGAGTTTAAGATTTAAATTGAAGACAAAAAATTATTTTAAAAATGTCAATTAATTTTTATTTCGTTTAATTATTTTATCGATTTTTATAATTTTATCAAATTTCAATTAAATTTTTATATTTTTTTAATTAAATTTCTGTATTATATCAGATTTTATAATTAAGTTATTAATTACTGCAATAATAACATTAAGTATAACAAAATATTTTATTACATAAAACCAATATACATTTTCTTAAAACACAAATCCTAAATATATCACTCTGTTATAAAACTGAAGCTATAAAAGAGAGAATAAGAGAAAAGCAAGAGAGAAAGCTAGAGAGAGCAAGAGAGAGAATTTCTTATTGATTTCTGAATATGAAAAA
>JASCZI010243454.1:0-10985 GCA_036250425.1 Stylosanthes scabra
GAGATTCCAATCCATCAAACAATCCACAAGAACATCAGAAAGCGCATCAGCCGTGTGAGGTGCAGGTACATATATAAACCTAACATAATAAAATGGAATTTAAAATTACACACAATCATTATAACTAAACATTTCACAAAATATATCATAAATACAATACCTCACAAGACGACTATGTAATTTCCAAGAATCGTCAATATAATGAGCGGTGACAGCCATATATCCCTTGTTTTGGTTGCTCGCTGTCCACATATCAGTCGTTATGGCAATTCGACTTTTGTTCCACTCAAGAATATTCATTGTCTTAGTTCTCTCATCAGTGTAGAGCTTTAATATGTCACTCTTCAAAGTGTTACGACTAATCACTTTGAAGAGAGGTTGGAGAGAATTGCAAAATCTTCTGAATCCAATGTGTTCCACAATGGATAGTGGATACTCATGAAGACAAACCATCATTGAGAGCTCTTTCCTCGCATTATCTTGGTCAAATGTATATGCACCAACCACAAGTGTCTCTCCGGTTGTTGTTGGAGTTGTCTTCATCAAACATTGTCTCATGTCTCTAGTGGTGCGGAGCTTGCAAGATTTAAAGTGCTCACGCAAATGCGAAGTTCCTTGTTTTGGGTCACCAACGAGCCTTCTCTTACAATAAACACATTCAGCCTTTGTTTGTCCTTTAACCTCCAATATAGTAAAGTGATTCCACACATCTGAGGTTAACTTCCTCTTTCGAGTACCAGTTGAACCAGTTGCTGCACCTTCATTTGTCGCTGCCGTCTCACTTGGGGGTTCTTGAGCTTGTGTTTGAGGAGGCTCTTGAGTTGGTTGAAGTGGTTCTGATGGTTGAGACGGTTGATCAGAAATAGCAGCCCAATTTTCAGTTGATGGCGTACTCCTATCAAGAGTATTGCTCATGGCTTCCGAAGAGGACATCTTATCAATCCTATAACAATTATTATTCATTGATTAAATAACAAATTAAACAACAATGGCTCAACAAATAAATAACTGATTAATTCACAGCAACTAAAATTATATGAAAACAATCATTACTTACGATTTATAGATTTCAATAATTTGATAGTTGATCAATAAAAAGAAGAAAAAAAATTAAGACTGGATAAACAGATTTTAGGAGAGGAATCTCAAGGTAATTGAGAAATCATCAAATCAACCAAGTACAAACATGGGATACTAAAGAGGGTGAGAAATCAGGTAGTCTTTTACTCTTTTTCCACCTTAAAAGATTTCTAATGAGATACTAAAGAAGTCTTGCCTTGTCAAAAATGGGAAACTCAGCTTTGGAGCAAGTACAAACAAAATTTCCTATCTCTTCATTAGTTCCAGGTTCCTGCGCTCCAAACTGATTGCATGGGAATGCAAGAATTTCAAGCCCTGTACAGTGCACAGCTTTATCTTATGATCATTCAATAATGATATTCATATATTAAAGATATATTAGAGCATTCCAAAGTGACACCCTAAACTTTGTGAACAATTAATGGGAAAATTGCCAACATGATGAATTTGCATAATTTTTATAGGCCACATTGAACATGGCATAAAGTTCAAGTAAAAATGGAATTAACCCTGTATTCTAGTATCTATATCTTATGTATAAATGTGCAGAATGGAACAATGGTAAGAGCTACATTATTGTTTGACTTGAAAATACAACCCAAAAGAAGCAATCAATAATAAATCAGAAGCAGCAATCAATAATAAATCAGAAGCAGTGGGTGGATGGTGTAACAAATAAACTGTTTCAAGAAGAATCAATATATGATAACGAATTTTGCATAATCAATATATGACCACCATATACAGAATAGGAGGATAAACACAAAAACATGAACTGAAGCTTCCCTGTTTCCTATACAAACTGCAACAAATGGGGAAAAAAGAAAGATTGCCATTGACACAAAAATAAGCTAAAAGGGATTACCTGAGTTGGTTTGTCGGGGACAACGTGAAGGCAGAGAGGCCAACGGCGGAGCAGAAGTGAAGGGCGACGGAACCAGGGGAGCACGTCGTGACGACGACTGAACAAGAGGAGCACGACGCGACGACTTTGGGTCAAGAGGCGCACGATGCGACGGCTACGGCGACGGAACGAGAATAGCACGAGCTGACGGCAATGGAACCAGAGGAGCTCGACGACGACGGCGTTGGAACCACGGCAGCACGATGCGACGGCGATGGAACCAGCGGAGCTAGACGACGACGGGAGATGGAACCAGCGGAGCTCGACGACAACGCGAGAAGCAATGGCGGAGGCAGAGGTGGCGAGAAGAGGAAGAAGCAGTGGTCGCCGTCGAGGAGCCCTAAATCCCCAATTCAACAGCCTCTTATTTCTCTCAAACTGGAGGCAGTAAGAATTAAGAAGAATTAGGGTTTTCCAAAAAATATATATATAACTTGAGGTTTTTTTGTAATTTCACTTAAACGGGTATTATACGGGTACCCACGGGGCAGATACCACTACCCCCGCCCCCGCCCCATTTAATAAACAGGTACCCGCTACCCGCCTCCGTCCCCATTTATGTTCCCCCGTCCAGCCCCCCGTCGGGTAATTACCCGCGGATACCCGTACCCGTTGGGGGTTTTTGCCACCCCTACTTGAGAAGGCACAAGCAGAATATCTCCATGTAAAATTGTCTCTCCTACTATTCAAGTTGGTAGTATGAATTCCCCAAATCTATGCTTTTCTTCATGCACTTGATTGAATTCATCATCTAGTTCTGGAAATGCTTGCAACAGAAGCAGCTCAAGGAGGTCAAAAGCCACCTGCTTCAAGCACACAGATGCCTGCACAAAATAATTTTAAACTTCTCATGCACCCAAAATATAGACATATCACAAGATGGTCAAAGGCGAACAGCATCCTTCTTTGAACCACTTAAACATATTAGACACATTACCTGAACAAAAACTTATAGATCCGTAACACACTGTACATGCTCCTTCTGACCTACAAAACCTATAACGGTGAATGATCTGCGATGAAGAGGCAGGAGCAAGACTTTCATTATTTGATAGAATTATTGAATAATATCTATGACGAAGATAAATGAGAATGGGAAAGCAGGTACTACCAATCATAAGCTCATATACAAACTTTGCACGCCAATCTGCCTCTTTTCGCTGCTCATCAGTAATCCTAGGCAATGCTTCTGCAGGTTTCTGGCCAGGAGGTGAACTCTCACATGTTTTAGCAGGAGATGGTGGCGGTCATCTATTTGGTGCTTGGTTAAGAATATTCCGTCAGGCCAGAGTATCTATTACAGTTGAAAACCAAAATACATCATTAGTACTTACACTATGCTAATTGTTGTACTCACACACATGGTATACACCTCCATCATACTAATTTGAATTCTCTTATTTCTGGAAAGACTATCATCAGGGTTGTATCACCCGTAACAGAAACATAGCAATTCAACAAACTGGAAGAAATTTACATGACTAGGAGAGCTTGCAGAACATGACATATGTTAGGAAAAACAAACAGGTTGGAAGATCACCTGTTCAACTCGGCTGACTCCAGAAGCAATCACTGATCCCTTTCGGAGAAGCTGGATTTCTCTATCAACCAATCATCAAAGGCGTCACCCATTCCTGGTTGTAAGACTTGCTTAGCAACCCAAAATGCTTCCCGCCTGTAATTGTCTAACATGTTGAGCAAAAATATAGACGCCAAATACTCTCATTGAACAAACAAACAGTCTTACACTATTGATTTGTTTGAGGGAGCTTTCTTGGGTTGTGAAACAATATAGTGGTCATTTAAGGTTTGAGGTTCTATCTATAAAATAAAAAAAATACGGGTATATATTTAAAATAACTACAGCCATATATTTGGAATCTTTTTTCCATAAACCTTAAATGACTACTAGATACTCTCACCACCATAGACAAAACCTTGTTTAAGATTATAAAGAAGCTGCATGGTAATAAAAGGAAATCAAAATTGATAAGTAATGTTTCAGTGAAATTTGCCTCAATAAATAAAATCGTTGCAATCCTATAAAATGAGTAACTGAAACAATTTTTGAAAGCCTTAGGCAGTTGCAGCAGCTCCCCTCTTCCTTGGAGCAGCTTCTGTGCCTGATCAGAAATAATAACAATAACCTTTATAATCAAAAGTCATACATAAAACACAGTTTAATAATTAATTTTAATAGCATGTCAAAATTCCTCCCAAACTAATAATCAAAATCATCAATGACAATAACATTAGCAATGACAATAATAACAATAAAACTGCATAATAGAACAAAAAAAATGGGAATTTAACCCAAAAAAAAAAAAAAAGAAAGAAAAAGAGTACCTTCTCTAAATCCACTCTTGAACCTGCGAGAGGGACGTGGTAGGAATCCTTCACCAAAAATAGGTTAAAAGAGTACCCAAATGGAAATCATCTTGAAGTGATTATACACTTGGCTTAAATAAGCGCATTTCAGATGAGCAAGTTGGAAGACCAAAGTGCGAAGGTGAAACTAAGGTTTCATGATAGAGTTGATAGACCCTTGACGAAGAATGCTCAGACAAAGGAGGATACGTTGACAAGCCATCACGGGAGCTGTCAATATTAGGAAAATGTATGCTGCCATCATTCAAGTTTAATAAAACAAACTTGCCACTCGGAGCTATCGCCAGAAGAACATTATTTTTCAACATGTGAATAAGCCTTAATGCCTTGTTCAAAGGACGACGAACGAGTGCCGGGTGGTGGGGGATCATGGCCAATTTAGTCCAAGATTGAGGAACTCCATACTCCTTCATGAGCCAGAGAGTCCAATGAGTCTTGTTAGTCTCATAAAAAACAGCAAGACAACCCCTCAGGATACCCAATTTCGGATACACACGGGAATCATCATCTGAATCCCTACTGGGAAGGGAAAACTGAGTATAAGTCTCGTTGACCAAGTCAAGGGAAATAACCGATACAATATTACTAAGAAAGTGCCCGTAAAGAAGCCAATTAAGAGTGGCGGTGCCACTTACAAAAAGCCCTTCATGACCCGCCAGGAAAGCCCTGTTATTGCTGTCAGGTTATAGTACTTACACTATGCTAAACACATGGTATTCACCTCCATCATACTAATTTGAATTCTCTTATTCATGGAAATACTATCAGGGTTGTATCATCCGTAACAGAAGCATATAGCATTTCAACAAACTGAAAGAAATTTAAATGACTAGGAGAGCTAGCAGAACATCACATATGTTGGGAAAAACAAACTAAATGGAAGATTACCTATTGAATTCAACTGACTCCAGAAGAAATCACTGTTCCCTTTCGGAGAAGCTGGATTTTCTCTATCAACCAATCATCAAAGGTATCACCCATTCTTGGTTGTAAGACTTGCTTAGCAACCCAAAATGCTTTCCGCCTGTAATTGTCTAACATGTTGAGCAAAAATATAGACGTCAAGTACTCCCGTTGAACAAACAAACAGTCTTACAGTATTGATTTGTTTGAGAATATAAACAAGCTGCATGATAATTAGGAAATCAAAATTGATAAGTAGTGTTTCAATGAAATTTGCCTCAATAAATAAAATCGATACAATTTGCCTTAGGCAGTTGCAGCAGCTCCCCTCTTCCTTGGAGCAGCTTCTGTGCCTGATCAGAAATAATAACAATAACCTTTATAATCAAAAGTCATACATAAGAAAACACAGATTAATAATTAATTTTAATAGCATGTCAAAATTCCTCCCAAACTAATCAAAATCATCAATGACAATAACATTAGCAATGACAGTAATAACAATAAAACTGCATAATAGAACAATAAAAATGGGAATTTAACCCATAAAAAAAAGAAGGGTACCTTCTCTGAAGCCACTCTTGAACCTACGAGGGACGTGGCACAAGTACCTCATTCTCCCGGTTCCAAATTGGATTAATTGCTAGAATTTGCCTTATGGCCAGAACTATGTATTTGTAATTTTGATTTAAAGTGTTTGAATGTAATGAAATTCTATCTAAAAAATAAATGATAATTGCAAGTGGAATTTGAATAGTTTTACTTACTTGACATATTCCCATGTTAAATATGGTGGTACATCATATTGCACTCGCAGTTTTGTAAAATTGAACCGATACAAAAGACGAATTATATATAGCATTTTGCCATTTTATGATAAATTCATATTCTATCTAAAGCAAAAGACGATCGGTATTCATATCTATATCCTTTTAGATTCAAGACAGAGTCTAAAAAATACCAAAAAAAACAAAATAGAAAGCGAGAGAACAAAGCACTACACTAATGATAATAATTAATAAAGTTTATGGATTCATGAGATAGTGTAGGAATCCTTCACCAAAAAGAGGTTACCCAAATGCAAATCATCTTGAAGTGATTATACGCTTGGCTTAAATAAGCGCATTTCAGATGAGCAAGTTGGAAGGCCAAAGTGCGAAGGTGAAACTAAGGTTTCATGATAGAGTTGATAGACCCTTGACGAAGAATGCTCAGACAAAGGAAAATACTTGTACATGCCATCACCGGAGCTGTCAATATTAGGAAAATGTATGCTGCCATCATTCAAGTTTAATAAAACAAACTTGCCACACGGAGCTATCCCCAGAAGAACATGATTTTTCAGCATGTGAATAGGCCTTAACGCAAGGCATGAAGAGTAACGACCAAAGAGTGAGGGGTGGTGGGGGATTATGGCCAAGTTAGTCCAAGATTGAGGAACTCCATACTCCTTCATGAGCCAGATAGTCCAATGTGTTTCCTTAGTCTCATAACAAACAGCAAGACAACCCCTCAGGATACACAATTGGGGCTTCACATGGGGATTATCATCTGAATCCCTACTAGGAAGGGAAAACTGAGTATAAGTCTCGTTGACCAAGTCAAGGGAAATAACCGATATAACACTACTACGAAAGTGCCCGTAACAAAGCCAATTAAGAGTGGCGGTGCCACTTACAAAAAGCCCTACATAATCCAACAGAAAAGCCCTGTTATTGCTGTCATCTAGTCTATATGGGAAATACTGCATTGTCCTCCAGCTAGAATTTGGGCCGAATGTGAAAATTCTGGTGACAGATTCACAATGTTTCTTCTCCACAATCCCGAAAAGCTTGTACTTGTCATTCACATGATCATAACCAAATCCGCAAACGGTGAATGCACCTCCCATTTCAAGGGGCGGAGATGTCAATCCGGTGCAGGGGTTCCACAGCATGGCACGATGGCGCATATCATCGCCGTCATCCTCTTCATCATGCAAGCACAGCAATCCGTTGCAAGAGCCAATGATGACGCGGTGGCGTCGTCCCTCGTAGGTAACTACTTTAGTGGGTTCATGGTTCTCGAAAACAGAACGTAAGGAGAAAACTCCGATTGTGGGATATGACATAGCTAAGCCATAATAGGCAACTCGAGTGTGGGTCAAGGCTCGATCTGCATCTAACGCCATTAGATGTCGAAGGTGGTCGTTGGCGAATTGGGAACTGGAAATTAGGGTTCTCCATGAAGTGCAAACGCTATTCCTTAATCGAAGAAGACATCTTGCCGGAATCCTCAGCAGGATTTCCCCTATGACCTCGTCCAGAAGGATACGCGGCGGTGGTTTTGTGGTGGTACAGCGGAGCAGTTGCGGCCACCCCCCAGTGGTTGTGACAACCTTTCCCTTCCTCGCAACAGCATCATCCTCATCATGAATCGGACCCCTCTTCATACGGTGAAACTATGATATCCTATTCTGTAGGTTGATGGTGTTGGTGTTGGAGGGTTGCAGTTCCAGATCTGTGTTTGTGTTGTAGGTCAATCCCAGGTTTCCAATGTTCAGTTTAACTAGTGTCTTAGGTGAATTAATTCTAGGGTGAAACTGGTTAGTTGGCACGCCTCTACTCTTTTGTTTGTTGTCAAGTTGAGGTTGATGCACGTGTATCACAAAGTACAAGTTGCCTTTCATAGGGACTAGGGTGGAATTCTTTACCGGCGCAGTGGGTGATCCAATATTATAATTTTAGCAAAAACTAAGTCACAAATAAAGAAGAAATACTCCCGTATACCAAAAAGAATAAAGAAGAAATACTGTGTTTTACAAAAAGAGAAAAAGAAGAGGAAATACTGTCAAAAAAAAAGAAATATTTTTTTAAAATAAAGTAGCTGGCCAGGCGAGGAAGAAACCAGTACCAGTCACAGGCAGAGGCACGGCGAATTCAGAGATAGGGGCGGCGGCAGCATGGTGAGGATGCAGCAAGTGGTGCGACGGGGAAGAGAAAGGCTGCACGTCCGGCTGCAGGCCTGCACATACTGCTGCAGCATGGGGACAAACAGTAACTAATAACTAACTGCGCTACACTACTTGCATTGCATGTGATATAACTAACTAACAACTTTGCTAACTAGCATGTGATATAACTAACCAACAACTTTGCTAACTAACTTTCCAAGATATACTACACTACAGAATGGTGCAACTGAGATAAGGTGTGCTGCCTCAAGCTGGGAGTGTGTATGTCAAACATTCCTAGCTTGCAAGAGGCTGTGACGATGTTGGCACATATTAAACCCACATCGGGCGCAACATGAAGGAAGGGGATTATAAATCCCCCATATATAGGACCAATGGTTTTAGTTTTAAAATCATCCCAAAATGTAATCTCTTCTATATATTCACATATTAAAGGAATCAGCTACAAGTAGTGCTGACTGGAGACGTAGGCATAATTTTGGCCGAACTCCGTTATCAATGGGTGTGTTCTTTTCTTTTCTCAATTTTATTGTTATTAATTTATTTATCTGTGTTATTTTGATAGTATTCAATATTCATTGTTAGTGGCTTTATTGGGTAGAAATATTTGTAGAGTAATATTGTGATAGTAGTTTTGTCTAAGGAGGTTGGTAGTAAGTGAGACTGGTCTGTGACCCCTCCAGCCTTTCCTGGGAATTTTACTGATAATAAAATTTTGTCGAAGGAGACCGGGTATTAAGTGGGACCTGATTGTGTCTTATTCAATCTTTCCTGGAAATTACTAAATACAGTAAAGCTCATAGGAATTTACTCTGTATTGAAAAATATCCACATTTCCGCAACAAATTGGTATCAGAGCTTAAGGTTCGTCCTAAGCTCTGTTTTTGTATTGTATTGAATACTATTTTTGAGTTGAAATGGCGGCATCAAATTCACCGAAAAATGATACTTCGACAAGTGGATCAACACCCACTTCGAGTGGCATAGTTTCAATGGATCCATTGTCGAGGTTTCATTTGTCAAAGATAAAGTTAGCAGTTGAGATATTTGATGGCAGGGGTCATTTTGGCATGTGGCAGGGCGAAGTGTTAGACTCTTTGTTTCAGCAAGGTCTAGACATCGCTATTGAAGAAAAGAAACCAGATAATATTGGTGAGAAATACTGGAGTATAATCAACCGACTGGTGTGTGGAACAATCAGATCGTGCTTGTCCAGAGAGCAGAAGTATGCGGTAAAAAATGAGACTTCTGCACATAAATTGTGGAAAGCTTTGGAGGATAAGTTTCTAAAGAAGAGTGGTCAGAATAAACTCCTCAAGAAGAAAAGATTGTTCAGATTTATTTATCGGCCAGGTACTTCTTTAAATGAACACATAACTGTATTTAATCAGTTAGTAGCAGACTTGTTGAATTTGGATGTGAAGTTCGATGATGAAAATCTGGCGTTAATGTTGCTCTCACCACTCCCCGATGATTTTGAGCATTTGGAGACCACATCACTTCATGGCAAGGAGAGTGTATCCCTTGATGTTGTTTGTTCTGCCTTGTATAGTCATGAGATAAGGCAGCAGGAGAAGAAGCTCAACAAACAAGCAGTTGTAGATGAAGCTTTGGTGGTAAGAGAACGCCAAAAAAATCATACAAGGAATAGAAGAGGTAGATTGAAGTCAGAAGCCGGAGTCGCCAAAGATGAGTGTGCTTTCTGTCGTGAGAAAGGGCACTGTAAGAAAGACTGTCCAAAGTTGAAATCCAAAGAGAAAGATTCTGAAAATGCAAATGTTGCTGAGTTCGTGAATGATGACTCAGATTACTTGTTGGTAGTAACAACTATTGGTGAGTTTTAGAATGGCGATTCAGATTACTCTTTGAAGGGATCAACCGTTGCTGAATTTGGAGATGATAAATCAGATTATTCTTTAGAAGAATCATCAATTGCTGAGTTCGAGAAAGATAACTCTGATTTTTCAGACGTGTTATCCATTGGGACAGTAGCAGCAGTTACAACAACACCTTCCAGTGACGATGGAGATGCATAAGCAATGAAGTTGTGGCACATGCGTTTGGGACATGTTGGTGAAAAAGCCTTGCAAACTCTAAACTAAACAGTGATTGATTAAAAATTTGAAAGCCTGTAAGTTAGAGTTTTGCGAGTATTGTGTGATGGGGAAACAGAAGAAAGTGAGATTTGGCACTGCTATTCATAATACTATGGGTATTTTGGATTACGTGCATTCTGATGTGTGGGGACCTTCAAAGACACCATCTCTTGAAGGACGACACTACTTTGTCACTTTCATTGACGATTTCTCTAGACGATTTTGGGTGTATACGATGAAGACTATGGATGAAGTGCTTGGGATTTTCCTTGGTTGGAAAGCCAAAGTTGAGAACCAGACAGGAAGGAAGATCAAAGTTCTCCGATCAGACAATGGGGGAGAATACAAGAGTGATCCATTCCAGGAGGTTTGCCAGAAGTATGGTATTGTTCGACACTTCACAGTCAGACGTACACCACAACAGATTGGGTGGCAGAGCGCATGAACAAGACATTGGTGGAGAAAGTTCGGTGCATGTTGTCTAATGCTGAGTTAGGCAGACAGTTTTGGGCTGAGGCTGTGAGATATGCACAACATCTTGTTAACCGCTTGCTGTCATCTGCAATCAACAATAGAACACCTTTGGAGGTATGGTCGGGAAAACATGCAACTGATTATGATTCTTTGTGTATATTTGGTTCGATTGCATATTACCATGTAA
>JASCZI010243460.1:0-11733 GCA_036250425.1 Stylosanthes scabra
TTTTTTTTCTTTCTCTGCTCTCAGCTTTCCTGTCCTGACAAGTCCCTGAAGCATACATAGAACCGGATTTCATAATTAGTCACAGAATGATTCACGAACCGGATTTATTGGCATGAACAGAACCGGATTTCATATAAAAAATGAACTGAAGCAGATTATATAGTGGGACTGAACCGAATATACTTACTGCAGCATCTCATTTTTCCTGCTTCATCCTATCCCATAGGGTCCTCCCGTTCCAGTAATTAATCCACGGAGGCTGGGCTATGGGTTCCCTCGAGTTCTTTCCAAACTGAGTCTCATGGAAGTAGATTATCAATAGGGCATAGCAGCAACCGTGGATCGACTTCGTTTTGTTTTCCTTGGCTTTCTTTAACTCCTCAAGGAGGAAGTTATGTACATGCAGCGCCCAATTCCTTTGCTTTGTGTTTTCGACGTCATAGAGGGTTGGGTAAGCCCTGGGCGTGACATTTGCAGAGGAGGTGGCCAGGAGGAAGGTCTTTTGAACGAACAACAAAAAGGCTCTCATGAATAGCCTTTTGTTTTCAACCGTGTCAACCGGTGTATCCATGATCAGCCTTCCCAGCTGTGCTTGTGTTTTTCCCTGGAAAAACTTGAAGACAGTGTGATCTTCGTCACTTAGTTCCTTCGGCACGACCTTATCGGGGAAAGGTTTACCTATGGGATGAATCGAAACAGATTTGTTACAACGCAGAAGCGGAAATTCATTAAAAAAAAAAAAAAGCGAACCGGATTTGAGACTTATGTAGAAGTGGATTCCGAAACAAAAAAGGGGTTAATGTACAGACCTGTGGAAGAAAGACCAAGGGCCTCCCCAATCTTCTTGGTTGTGATTTCCACCTCTCCTGCAACCGCGTGAATGGTGTTGTCATAAATGTCAAAACAGTTGAAGAGCTCCTTCAAGACTTTCTGCTTTAAGTAGTAGTTTGGAAGGTTTGATAGGGCACCGAAGCCCATTTCATCCACCAGGGCTCTTTTCTCTGGACTGGTATCAAGGCATCCGCGGAAGATCCCTGCAACGGTTTTTGGTATGCATCTAAATTCATGCCCTTGCTGCAATAACGTGTTTTAAGAAGCGGATGTTAATACTTCGAACTAAAAAAACATAACACATTGGGAAATAGAGTTGAAGACACTTACATCCTTCTTTGGCTTGCCACCCATGCTTTGTTTGATTGACTTGCCTGAATCATTCACCATGTTTCCTGGTAACGGGTACAACGCAAACATTAATCCGAGGCGGATTTTATAATTTAATCGAACCGGATTTCATGACATGATCGAATCGGTTTTTATACTTTAATCGAATCACACACAGCAACAACATTTTCACCGTAAACGTTACCAATCAATACTTTCCGAAGCGGATTTTCATAACATTTCGAATAACATACAAGCAATGCATTTTAATCGAACCGGATTTCATGACATGATCGAAGCAGTTTTTATACTTTAATCGAATCACACACAGCAACAACATTTTTCACCGTAAACGTTTCCACTCAATACATTCTGAAGCGGATTTTCATAACATTTCGAATAATGAACAACGAAAGAGGAAAATGTCGACAGAACGTAAGCCCCATTCACAGAGTACAATGCAGAAACTTCATGGATACACAAAGGAAAGAACTTTACACCACTAACCTTGATTTTTAGAAGAGTTGTTACTGTTCCTGGTCCGCGAACGTTCGTTCTAGGGTTGGTTTGGGGGGTTCTGCTGATGATTTGTTGCGCTTTGATATTCTTGCTTTTGTTGGAGCAAGCTTCGAAGTCGTCTTTTCGTGTTCTTCGAGTTCGCTTTGATTTTGAAAAATGGGAACAGGGTGAGAAATGGAACTAGAAGAAGGAGAGAGGTTGTGTTTTTCGAAACGATTTTGTGACGTTGTGTTTTTCGAAGCGGCTTTGCGGAGGTTAATGGGCGCGTGTTTTTTGAGTTGGTAAATGAGCGGTCTCGCGTGTGTTTCACGCGGAGGGTGAGAGTGGGCAAACATCACTTGGTTGGGACTTGGTTGCTTATTTGCTTGGATGTATATAGTTATTGATTTTGAATAATATATTTGCCCAGGCGGCCATTTTCACACTCCATGTTTTATCAAACGGCCTTGTTTCCAAAATGACAACAAGAGGAGCCATTTGTTAGTCACTAATCAATTATTTAACTAAGAGAATCTGACCAAGCATATATATGTCTTTTTCAAGTATACATGTTATTAGAGACATATATACATACCTTGATGAATCTTTATTAGAGGGGAAAAAAGGGTATATATCTTTCATTTCATTGTCTCCAAAGGGAGCATGATCAATTGAAGCTAGGAACAATAATGGGGAACAATAGCATGTTTCGTTATGCAGATGGTGTTGACAAGTTGTTAATGTTCTTTGGGACCATTGGAAGCATTGGTGATGGATTGCAGAACCCTCTTATGATGTACATTCTTAGTGATGTCATCAATGCTTATGGAGACAAGAATGCCAAATTGGGTATGCATGATGTGAACAAGGTGAGAGCTTCTTCATTTAAATTTAAATAATCTTTATATAGTTCTCTTCTTCAATACACATATTTAATTTTTCATGTGATATTTTTTTTTGTTAATCTCTTATCATTTATTCAACTTAGAGGTTACATTTCTCATGTGAAAAATTCAGCAAACAATTTTTTTTTTCATTAGACTCTTTAATCTTATTTTAGATATAAAACGATTTGCATATCTTTATTCAATAGCATGAATTTTTGAGGTAAATAAAAATCACGGCATAGTGTCAAAATTTTATAACAAAAATGTCTAGAATTTATATTTTTTATCCTTCATTTTCTTCCGAAAAATTTGGTTTTTAGCAATATGATTAACCTTCCTTCATTATTTATTTATTTATTTTCAGTATGCATTCAGGCTTTTATTAGTTGCAATTGGAGTTGGACTTTCAGCTTTTGTAGGTAAGTTGCATACTTCAGATTTTGCAGAACATAATTCAATTTGGAAGTTAAACATATATAATATTTCAGAAGGGTTTCAAGTAAGTATTCTAGTAATACTAGTGTTAAATGATTTTAGTCATTGATCTTAATCATAAAATGTATATATGGTTGAGATCAATGGCTAAAACTATTGTGACACCAATAATCTTGGAATACTTGAAAATTTTCCAATAATTCTAACTATTTTTCTTGCTTCATGCGAATCGATACTGGATCGGCCACTGCAGAAGGATTATGTTGGGCAAGAACTGCAGAGAGACAGGCTTCAAGAATGAGAATGGAATATTTGAAATCAGTTCTAAGACAAGAAGTTGGTTTCTTTGACAGCCAAATTGCTGGTACTTCAACAACTTACCAAGTTGTCTCACTCATCTCTTCAGATGCCAATACCATCCAAGTTGCCTTGTGTGAGAAGGTTTCATTCACTTCTATTATGCTTTCCCCAAGTTAAATTTGCTTTCACTGATGCTATTTTTTTCACATATCTTAAAAGTAAACCCTCATTTTTTCCTAAGAAATATATGGGAAATAGATTTATGTTTAGGTGTTTGGAAATGATAAATTCATATATCATTATTTAAAAATTTACACATGTAGAAGGACTAATATGTCATTTTATTTATAAAACAAACGAATAAAGAATAAATAAATCTTTGACTATTATTCATAAAGATATATTAGTATTTAACTAAACTTAAATATTTATGTATTTCATTTTGTTAACTATTAGAAGAAAGTAAAATACATAGGTCTTTTTGTTAAATATTAGAGGATCCTATGTATTTCATTTTTGTTAGAAATTTATGTGTTCTTACAACAAGTGGTTAAGAATTTATTTATCTTCTATTGAAAGAAAAAGATTGAAAGACAAATTTATCAGTAAAAAACTAAGAAAAAATTTAGGTGGTCAACACTTTCTTTTTTTTTTTTTTTTTTGTAATTTTTGGCTTACTTTTGAATCAATACTAGCTATTTTGTTTTAACACTAAAATATTGATTTCCTTGCATGCTCCAAAGAATAATAATGAGAGATTAGGGGACAAGTTTGTTATTTACAGAAATTACTTTTTATTCCGTGTTTTTTATTAGTTAGGAACAAAATTAGAGTTTTAGTCTTACCAATGGCCTGTGACAGACTTTCCACTAACCTCTTGTACCATCAGAAGAGCTTAAATTTGAATTTGGAGTCAAATTAATTTAGAATCCTTCCAATTGATAGGTTCCAAAATTCTGAAAAGAAATTTCCTTTATTTTCATTCTCTATGCACAAACTAATTTAGACCTTATTTATTTATTTATTTTGAATTGTAGATACCAGATTGCTTGACATACATGTCAACATTCTTTTTCTGCCACATCTTTGCATTTGTGCTTTCATGGAGACTGACACTTGCAGCCATACCACTCTCCCTCATGTTCATAGTCCCAGCTCTCATGTTTGGGAAGATGATGTTGGATGTGACAATGCAAATGATTGAGTCTTACGGTGTTGCTGGTGGGATTGCAGAGCAAGCAATATCTTCAATACGAACTGTTTATTCCTATGTTGGGGAGAACCAAACTCTGAACAAATTTAGCAGTGCACTTCAGAAAACCATGGAGTTAGGAATAAAGCAAGGTTTTGCAAAAGGGTTGATGTTAGGGAGCATGGGAGTTATTTATATAAGTTGGGGTTTTCAGGCTTGGGTTGGAACCATTCTTATCACTGAAAAAGGAGAAAAGGGTGGTCATGTTTTTGTGGCTGGCTTCAATGTACTCATGGGAGGACTGTAAGTTGTTTTCCCCTTATACATATTATTGTTATTCACTTCATTTTCATATTATATTACATTGCCCAGTTAAGCTTCAAATTGGTCTCTAAGATTAGCCACTTACACGAAAATTGTTCCGGAAATTCTAATTGAACTAATTACTTCTTTGACATTGGCAAAAGCACGCCATGTTAGTCACTAAACCTTTTTTTTTTTTTAAGTAACTCATCACCGTATGGTGCACTTTTGCCAATCTCAGAGACCACTTTGGAGCTTAATTCTTTTTGTGACATTTAGTTTCTTAAAAATTACATATGATGTCAATTTAGTCTCTAGTAATGTCTCTGGATTTATGTCTGGAAAATAGCTTCCAAACACACCTAAAAGATTTGTGACATTTATTTAATCCTAACATTATATTTTGACATCCATTTAGGTTTTGAAAGTACATTCAACGACACTTTGATCATTGAGAAAATGCTTATGACATTTGTGTGATCTTTTCTGTTCATATGCATATTTTGTTTTGCAAGTCTAACAACATATGTGATCTAACAATAAGGACTTGATTAGTCTAATATTATTATGTTATTGGTGAATTTCAGGAGCATTTTAAGTGCACTTCCAAATTTAACTGCCATAACAGAAGCAACTACCGCTGTCACTCGCCTTTTCGAAATGATCGATAGAATACCATCCATAGATTCTGAAGACAAAAAGGGGAAGGCCTTATCATATGTTAGGGGAGAGATTGAATTTAGGGACATATACTTCAATTATCCATCAAGACCAGACACACCAATCTTACAAGGACTCAATGTCACTTTTCCAGCAGGCAAGAGAGTAGGCCTTGTTGGTGGTAGTGGTTCTGGAAAATCCACAATCGTTGCACTTCTTGAGAGGTTCTATGATCCCATTGAGGGAGAAATACTATTGGATGGGCATAAGATTAGTAGACTTCAGTTGAAATGGTTTAGATCCCAACTTGGTCTGGTGAATCAAGAGCCTGTTCTTTTTGCTACAACAATTAAAGAGAATATATTGTTTGGAAAAGAAGGGAATTCAATGGAGAATGTGATAAGTGCAGCTAAGTCAGCAAATGCACATGATTTCATTGTTCAGTTGCCAGATGGTTATGAAACTCAGGTAAGCTAACTCCAACTCCTTTGATCAGGGAGAAGAAAAAGTAGCGCAGCGAAACAAATTAAATGAGAATGAGAAACGAGAGAAATTAAAATGTAATAACTATCTTTTGAGTTTATTTTTTTTGCAAACGTGTTGAGACAGAAAATACTAAGACACTAAGGTTATTTTTTAGATTAAACTACCATTTCTACTTATGAAAGATTTAAATGCTAACAATTCTAATTTTAAAACATTAATACATCAAGTTAATTTATATCTTTTATAGTTGTGTTCAAATCTTTCTGAAAATAGTAATTTATTCATTTTATTTGTTTCAGTATGCAAGAAGAGATTAGCCTTCATAAGTTTGATGAATCTTATTGCAAACTATGTTTCTTTTCCTAGGTTGGACAGTTTGGATTTCAATTATCTGGCGGACAGAAGCAGCGAATCGCCATAGCAAGAGCTTTACTTAGAGATCCAAAGATTCTCCTACTTGATGAAGCCACCAGTGCTCTGGATGCACAATCAGAAAGGGTAGTACAGGCTGCAATAGACCAAACTTCAAAAGGAAGGACAACGATCATCATCGCACACCGTTTATCGACGATACAAACGGCCGACCTGATTGCTGTCCTTAAAGAAGGCAGAGTGATTGAATTAGGCACCCACAATGAGCTCATGGACTTGAATGACGGCGGAGGCGGAGACTACGCCCGAATGGTAGAGTTGCAGCAAGTAACAGCTCAGAACGATGAATCCACCAAGCCTACTTCCAGTGTTCCAAAGGAGCGAAGAAGCTCACAAAGGATCAGCACTCCCCAAAGCCCTTCAGTGAGTTTCAAATCAAGCACACATGGAACTCCAATGTTCACTCCCTTCAGCCAGGGACTTTCCATGGGAACTCCATATTCCTACACAGTTCAATATGACCCGGACGACGATAGCTTCGATGATAGCCCGAAACGACCCCATCATCCGGCACCTTCGCCATGGCGATTGCTGAAAATGAATGCTCCTGAGTGGGGAAGAGCAATGCTTGGAGTCTTGGGAGCAATAGGTTCTGGAGCAGTGCAACCAATAAACGCATACTGCGTTGGATTGCTGATTTCCATCTATTTCGACACTGATAATATGAAATCTAAAACTCGGCGCTTAGCTCTGATTTTCTTGGGAATCGGTGTGTTTAACTTCTTCACAAGCATCCTCCAGCACTACAATTTCGCCGTCATGGGCGAGAGGCTGACCCAGAGAATCCGGGAGATGCTTCTTGAAAGAATGATGAAGTTCGAGATCGGATGGTACGACATGGAAGAGAACACGAGCGCAGCCATCTGCGCTCGGTTATCTTCCGAAGCAAACTTAGTCCGGTCGCTCGTGGGCGACCGGATGTCTTTGTTATCACAGGCAATATTCGGTTCTCTCTTCGCCTACGCGCTCGGCCTCGCGCTGACGTGGCGACTCTCCCTTGTGATGATTGCGGTGCAGCCAATCGTCATCGGAAGCTTCTACGCGCGGAGTGTTTTGATGAAAAGCATGGCGGAAAAGGCACGAAAGGCGCAAAGAGAAGGAAGCCAGCTGGCAAGTGAGGCGGTTATAAATCACAGAACGATAACCGCTTTCGGATCTCAGAAAAGAATGACGTCACTCTTTCAGTCCACACTGTTAGCTCCTAAGCAGGAGAGCATTAGGCTTTCTTGGATTTCGGGGTTCGGACTTTTCAGCTCGCAATTCTTTAATACTGCTTCGACTGCGTTGGCATACTGGTACGGCGGGAGACTCCTTGTTAATGGTGACATCACTCCCAAGCATCTGTTCCAAGCGTTCTTGATTTTGCTCTTCACTGCTTACATCATTGCAGAGGCCGGAAGCATGACAAATGATATCTCGAAAGGAAACAGCGCAGTCGGGTCGGTTTTCGCGATACTGGACCGGAAAACCGAGATTGATCCGGAGACGTCGTGGGGATCGGAGAAGAGAAGGAAGATTAGGGGGAAAGTTGAGCTTAAGAGTGTGTTCTTTGCATATCCAACTAGGCCTGATCAGATGGTATTTAAGGGCTTGTGTCTTACGGTTGAAGCTGGGAGCACAGTAGCACTAGTTGGTCATAGTGGGAGTGGTAAATCCACTGTTATTGGTCTTGTTGAGAGGTTTTATGATCCTTTGAAGGGAATTGTGTGCATAGATGAACAAGATATTGTGTCTTATAATTTGAGGATGCTGAGGTCACATATTGCATTGGTGAGCCAAGAGCCAACTCTTTTTGGTGGAACCATTAGAGAGAACATTGCTTATGGGAAAGAAGAGGCTACTGAATCTGAGATAAGAAGGGCTGCAGCTATGGCTAATGCTCATGAATTCATAAGGTAACACATTTTTTCCATTTGATAATCACTCTTTTTTTTAATTGCTGCCGAACTCCTTCATTTGTTCAACATCACACACAAATTCCAAGTAAAAATCATGAGTGGTCATAATATATCATTATAGCTTAACATCATAGCTTAATTTTACAAGTCTAACGACTCATATTTGGAAAAAAAAAAAAAAACTTTTAAGGGAAGTTGGTAAGACTTGTAAATAGGTGAGTGCATAAAGATATGGATCTTCTCATGCTCAAAGTGAACCTGTCAATATCATCTTTTCATCCTTACTATAGTGATTAGATTGTTCTAACAAATTAAAGATAAGCAACAGAGATATGTAAATAAATAATGTTTATTTTAAACATTAGAAGTCACAAAAGAAAAAAAAAAGAGAAGATGTTATCTATAAAAGAGTGAGATACATTAAATTACAATCCTCTGCTTGGTAGATCACTCTTTTCTCATGTATTTCTAAAACATACACTCCACTTCTTTCTATTTTAACGAAAAAGAATAAACAATTAAAACAATAAAATTATGCTTTGTTTTTTACTTTCTTTTCTTTTTTTTTTAAATAAAATTTTGAAAACAAAAAATAATAAAAATAAATTAAAAAATACAAACTAAACGCAGCTTGATAAAACATCAAAATAAAAATGACATATTTGCTTTTGTGATTATGGCAGTGGAATGAAAGATGGGTATGAGACATATTGTGGAGAAAGAGGGGTTCAGCTATCAGGTGGGCAGAAACAAAGAGTAGCATTAGCAAGAGCCATACTAAAGAATCCAGCAATATTGCTTCTTGATGAGGCCACAAGTGCATTGGACAGTGTGTCAGAGAATTTGGTCCAAGAAGCACTTGAGAAGATGATGGTTGGAAGAACATGCATTGTTGTGGCACATAGGCTATCTACCATTCAAAGATCCAACTCCATTGCTGTGATTAAGGGGGGCAAGGTTGTGGAACAAGGTTCACATAATGAGTTAATTTCCCTTAATGGGGCATACTATTCTCTTATTAAACATCAAAATGCTCACTCCCCTAGATAAACCCATGCTTATTACCTTGTTGTAATATATAAATTGGTTTTGTTTTCTAATAAACTTTTTACTTGCTTTGCCTACAATTTTTTTTTTTATATAGTTGTGTGTGTTTATTTATTATTTTCCACCGAATTTATATACAAAATCCGACAATAAAAGGCGAAATTCTTAAGTGATGATTTTTTTAAGAGATTCTTTTTTTGTTTACAAATTCATTTGGTAACTCTGCATATGGTACACTTGTGGTATATAGCCGGTCCTAAGCCAAGATAAAGGAGGAGGGTTGTGATAGGCCTTTGACAATCAACATAAAATCTTAGTCGAATCTTCATGACATGGATGAAAGGAAGAGGAAAGCCTAAAAAGACTATCCATGAGGTGGTCAAACGAGATCTACATATAAACGGCTTCTCCATAAACATGATATATGATAGAGCTCAATAATATCGTTTGATCCATATAGCCAACTCCACCTAGTGGAACAAAGCTTTGTTGTTGTTGTTACAAATTCATTTGGTAAAAATTTAGCCTATTTTTTGTTTACTACAAATGGTGAAATTATGATAGCGGTTATTTGTGAAACCCCAATGTCTTGTTTACTACCATGGTGAAATTAGAGTTAACTATCAAAATTGTTCCTAAAATCTTCAAACGTCGATAAAAATATCCTCAATTTTGTTAACGACGAAAATTTTCACAAATTATTTAAAAACATGATAAAAGTGTCCAAATTTAGGTATTTTGGTCACTTTCGACATGTGATAAATATCCATAAAATCAAACCGTTACACATCTTCTTTCGTAAATCACATATATTATTATGGATGAAATAAGTAATGAAAATTGTTCAATTAATATATAAAGTCATGTTGTTATCCTTTTTATAAAATAATTATTTGTATCATAAAATTTTTAAATTGAGCTAGTTTTTTCTATTATGTAACAATAATTTTTATTAAATTTGTTTGTATAAAAGTGAATAGAAAATTAATAAGTTTAAAGAATATTAATAATTTTGTATTTATGAAATAAAAAAAAATCATTTTAGGGGCCAATTTGATTTTGGTTCATTAAATTTCAGTGGCTAAAATGAGTCGAGAGTGAAATTTTGGGGGCCTTTTTGAGTTAAAAACAATGATAACATAGTAGTAACACGTGGACAAACCATGTTATGACACGTGGCACTCTTGTTCACGTCAGCATGCTACGTATTACTAACTGCCACGTGTCACTCGATTCCACATGATTGAATCTCCTTTTGACACATGGCACTGACTATCCACATCAATATGCCACGTCAACACGTCGTTAACGAAAAATTGTCCAGGACCAAAATGACTCACAAATTAACATTTCGGAGGTCAAATTGAGTAGCTTGAAAATTCAGGGGTTAAGTTGAGTTGCGATTCAAATTTCGAGGGCCAATTTGAAATTTAACTCATACTTTTGTTAAGTTTAGAAATAATTAGTGGAAATTTTTGTTAACAAAATTGAGGGTCTTTTTTGTCGGCTTTTGAAAAATTCAGAAACGATTCTGCTAGTTAACTCGTGAAATTATAACAGTGTTTACAAATTCATTGCTCGAAGTGAATGTGAAATATGCTATAAAACTACATGAGGCGAAGAATGAGAAAGATTATGTTCTCGAATAATTTGGAAAGACATACTGAGCATGACTTTTTTATGAAAAATCATAGAAAATTGCACTGTACATACTTTTAACAATGATAAATTTTCGCGTAAATATAAATTACTTTGAATTTAAATAACTCAAATGATTGTAGTAGTATTTTTCCAAGGGCTTAAGTCAATTCTTAAGTACTTACAAGGATGTTGTACTTTCCAAAACACTTGTATAAATATAAATAACAAGAATATAAATGAGTTGAGAGATAGAGATACGATACACAACGAAGTATAGTGGTTTGACCAAACTCTTGCCTACGTCCACTCTTTCCTAATCGCAATTAGGAAGTTCAACTATTCACCAAGCTTCAATAGGTGCTTGACAAACCTCTTACAAACATGAACACTTGAGATATGCCTCACGGACTAGACCACACCATATACTAACCCACTCCACTCGATGTAATCCCAACTTCAAGATTTTCCCTTGAGTGCTTAGTATACTCTACGGATCCTTACCGACTATAGTGTATACTCAAATCTCACAACAAAGAATAGCTACACCACTATTCTTTCACAATACAAGGTATTGAATGATTTTGATAGCTCTCTTGAAAGAGAATGCGTTTACAAATATAAGCACTATGAACCAAATAATAGTATCTCTCAAATTATGTATAAAAACACTTTGAAATTGATTTAGAGATCAAGTATAATGACAAGAAGGTTTAGAGCAAGTGTTGTGTCTCAAATGAGCTTCATAAACATGTATTTATAGACTCCCAAAAGCATATAGCCGTTGGGGTGTGAA
>JASCZI010243461.1:0-11144 GCA_036250425.1 Stylosanthes scabra
ATTTATCATTATACAAGTGTTTTGGAAAGTACAAGATCCTCGTAAGTACTTAAGAATTGACTTAAGCCCTTGGAAAAATACTAGTACAAGCATTTGAGTCATTTAATTCAAAGTATTTTAAACTTCCGCGAAAATTTATCATAATTGTTATTATACTCAATTCACCCCCCTCTTGAGTATACGTGCTACGTGACTAACAATTTATACCATTCTCTAAATAATGATCAGATTGCTTCATTTTACCAATTTAGATGAAATCCGTGGCAGGGTGTTTTGGTTTATAAGATCCCTCGCTTACCACGGATTTTGAGCTTTTTTTTTCAAACAGGAAGAATCCGTGGCAGGGTGCCACAGATTCTGAATTTTTTAAAAAAAGTTACACCCTGCGACGGATTCAGTGCATTATTGTATTTAGTTTATTTATATTTTTTTAAAAAATAACTTGTATTACCTTTTGGCCTAACCAATAGGTATAAAATGATCCATGACATGAAAATCATAATTTTTTAGTCATACTTCCTACTACTTTAATTCTCATATATAATATGAATCAACTACCAATAAATACATCACATATTATATTACCATGCAATATTTAAGGGATTCTTTTTTTTACAATTAAAATAAAATAAACTATGTAAATTTACGTTTTTAGGTCGTATTAGTAGTGCTGTGGGGTTGGGTGAGGGATACAGCAGCACAAGTACCGCGGGGTGAGGGCACGGCACTGGCACCTTTTTAGTTGGGCCAGTGCCGCAGGGGATAGGGGCGAAATGGGCCAGCCCAGTGCCGCAGGGGTTGGGGGCGGCACTGGTGTTTTGCGGGTGCCTCAGGGTCAGGGTGCAGCACTGGTGTTATTTGGGTGCCTCGGCATGAGCCCGCGGCACTGGTTCGGCAAAAACCTTATATAAGCAGGGCTGGGCACCTCCATTCCTCATTCCACACTAATTCATATCATCTCCCTTGCTCTCCGTCCCCAACCCTTGTGCTATGGATCAGCCTCAGCCGTTGGTAATACGGCTGCACCCGAATGCGGTCGCTCATGAGCGATAGGACGGAGTGTGGTTCCAATCCGACTCACCAGTTGTCTTCCAACACACGGATATAAGCACCATGGCGGAGTTACAAGCAGTGTTCCTGTACCACCTAGGTGGCGGATCCACGGAGATTAGGAAAGTCGGGTACCGCTACCTGCAGCGGTAGCCCGACGGAAGGTTCCTGCATCTGCTGGTCTGGTTATTTAACGATGAACACGCCCACGTCACGTTCGGATGCCACTGCAGACTGATGCCCTAACACGTCATGGACTTTTTGGTTGAGGTCGGCCGCATCCCGGCTGGCCTGCCGGTTGCGGCGACACCGGTCCAGATTGCTGAGCCCCCCTTCGAAAACCGAAGCGGCGATGGGTCATTCAGAGTCCGAAGAGGATGATTCCGACTATGCTGCGAGCACTGCGTCATCCTCTGACGCGCAGGAAGGTGGTGCGGGCGGTCCGGAGACCTGTTCAGCTAGTTGTCCCCGTCATGTCCTTCCGGCCCCGCCGCCAATGGAGGACGTGCCATGCTATTTCCAGCAGCTCGATCTAGATGAAGGCGCATGTTCGGATCCGTTGAATGCGGGAATCGGCAACAACTATAACACGGACCGGGGCAGAATAAAGTACCACTTTCGGTGCAAGCACGCGGCGGATGGATGCCCTTGAAGCATTCGCGTTGCCTTGAGGCAGAACCTCGGTTACTGGTATGTGATTCAAACCCGCAGCTCCAATTGTGTGTTTTCTAAATGAATAAGTATGTATCTCCTCGTAAGCACCGTTGTTGCTGATGCAGGGAGGTTCGAAAGTTTGGGGGGCCCCAGACGTGCATAGCTCCGACCATGTCGGCCAACCACTCTCAGTTGGATAGCAGCCTCATGTCTACCGTCATTCTGCCAATGGTGAAGACCAATCCATCCATGTTTGTTCCGGTTCTTCAAAGTGCAATTCTGCAAGGGTACCACTTTAAGCCTTCCTACCGCAAAGTCTGGATCGCGAAGAGGAAGTCAATGGTTATGTTGTGTGGGCAGTGGGAGGAGTCGTACAACAGGGTACCGTGGTTACTGCAGCCCCTACAGATGTTCCTGTCGGTCACGGTTACAGACTTCGAAACGGTGCCGTATTACGACGGGAACCGCCTGGATCATGGATCTCGACAGTTCGACAAAGTCTTCTGGTCGTTTCCCCCGTGCATTGAAGCCTTCAAGCACTGCAAGAATTTTATTTCCATCGACGGGACCCACCTATACAGGAAATACGGTGGGGTTCTGTTGATCGCGGTGGCACAAGATGGGAACGACAACATATTGCCGATTGAGTTTGCACTTGTTGAGTCTGAGATGACCGAGGCATGGTCATTCTTCCTATCGAACTTGAGAAGACACGTCACTCCCCAACAGGGTCTCATGGTCATTTCCGACAGGTCTAATGCGATCATAGCCGCACTACTTGTAATGCCTGGAGGCGCATTCAGTGGACATGCATGCGTAGGCCTTGTCATTCCGCAAGGATCTGTGGATGAAGCATGTTGACGAGGGCCGCCGTTGGGGCCACATGACGATGAACCTTTCTGAGTACATCAACGCCGTGCTGAAGGGGACCCGTCGGCTTCCAGTCGCGGCGATCATCTGAGCTACTTATGACCGCTTCCAGCAGTTATTTGTCAGAAAGGGGAGCGAGTCGGTGGCACAGCTGAATGCCGGCATGAGGTTTTCACAGACACTGCTGGCTGCAATAGAAAGGAGCCGCAAGGACCTCTGCAAGATGCGGGTAACTCATTGCGATAGGATGGGTTCCATGTTCAGCATCGAGGAGCTCGAGGAACTGAGTGGCTCGTTCGGATGCTCATTCCGTGTCCGGCTTAGGCAAGGCACCTGTGACTGTGAGGAATTCCAGTCGCTGCACTACCCATGCCGACATGCACTAGCCAGCTGCGACGCCGCGACAATCGAATGGGGGCAGTTTGTGGACCCGGTATACAGCTTGCACTTCGTCTTCAGTGTTTACCGGGCAGAGTTCCCGCCCATCCCTAATGAGAGCCTATGGCCTAAGTGGAATGGCCCCACGATCCGGCCGAACCCGAGCATGCGACGCAAGAAGAAAGGTCGCCCCGTCTCCACCCGCATCAGGAACGAGATGGACTTGGTTGAGCGCGCCGAGAAGAGATGCAATTTGTGCCGACAGGAGGGGCACACCAAACGTGGGTGTCCTAACGCACCCCACGGAGATCAGTGACCTTGCAGTTTGGAGGGCACGATAGTGTTTAGCGTGCCATATTAGTTGTGTCGTCATGATGTGTTTTGTAATTTTTTGGAAAAAGTTCAGTTGTTATCATTCGTGTAATTAAGAAGCATTTGTGTTTAACGATGTTATCATTTGTCATTAAAGAACATTAATTAAACGTGGGGCAAAATGCAAAACATAATGAAATCCAAAGTTAAACGACAGTCCAACAAATACAATCAAAGTTAAACAACTGTCCAACAAATACAACCAAAAGAGCAATACATACTGAAATCTCGTCCCACCTTAAAACCACAAATACATAAAAGCTGAAAAACAACTGATTACATCTTAACTGAACGTTCACAGAGTTCCAAAGAAACATGATACATAAAGCAAAAAACTAACTCAAACATGACCAACTACCTAGTCCCGGTCACCCTCGTGCGCCGGACAATGGTGGAGATGTGATGATGTGCCGCAGGGGGCGGATGGCGATCCCTCTGTGGCCGTTGTGCCCGTGGGCGGACAACCTGGTGCGCTTGATCGTCGTGCTGGGGCTGCGGGGACGGTGTGTGATAGCTGACGGTGGACTGGTAATGTGGCTGAGCCCATGAACGCGACGGATACGACGGATGCGGTGATGGCTGGTAGTACGTTTGGTAATGGGGCGAGGGCAGTTGATACTGCTGCTACGGGGAAGTGTGAAGGAACGACTGCTGCGAGGGCTGGTAGTACTGAAACCCCTGACACGGCTGAGAATGATCAGGGTGAGGCTGCAGAGAGGGGCTCGGCCTGTAAACCGCATCATCGGTGGCGTGGGACGCCACATACCTGTGTGCGATCTGATCCATCGTCTGCTCCCCGCACGAAAACAACTCGTACATGTCACTCGTCGGGCCGTAACGATGCGACGGTCCCCCCCCGTCGCCGGGTTGCGACCCGGATCCTGATCCGGAGCCCCCGCCATACTCCATGAACCGAGCCAAGTCGACGTCCGCGCCTGAGAAGAAGTCGAGGTCCGGGTCGTGCGTCCCGGGGCAGTCTTCCCCCGGATCCTCGTCCCCACCCCCCTCCGGAATGTCCTGCTGTCTAGCATACTCCGCCTCCTCGTCCTCATCATCCCCGCCCGATTGCGGATCCTCCCGACCATTGCTGGGTGCCCCCTCACCCCTCTACCGGATATCAGGGCCCTGCATCCGCGGGCGGGGGCATCGCGCGGAAGGACGATCGGATCTCTCTCCTGAGACGCAGCTGGGGGCACATCACCCGGCAACTGAAATCCCCTGGGATCTTGCAGCAGGCGATCCTGGATCAGGAACCACTGGCGACAGGTAACCGCCCACCAGTCAGTGTATTCCCTGCTGGGCCAGCCGGGGTGCCGGGTGGGCATGATCTGAATCTGATGATCTCGGGACATCTGGTTGTGCCAGAAGCCGTACCAGTATGCAAGCTCATCGGGCCACCATCTGTCGTCGCCCCTGGCCGTGGCGCCAAGGAACCCGTCCAGGTTCACAGGGGTCAAGGGGACGGGCTGCTCACCGCCGAACTGCCTCTTCACTCGATCGACGTGGTGAAACCTGACGTACATGAAAAGAACAATCGGCACCGTTGCAAGCCATGTCTAGATCTCGCCCGCCTCATTGACCCAGGCGGGCTCGATGGAGCGCCATTGAGGTGCCGTGTACGGGGTCCACACGAACTGAAATCACGACACAAATAAAAGTTACACTCACACACGATTCAAATTAAAACAACGTACGGAACATCTTACAAGTTCAGGAATACGTACATCGTCGACGCCGACCCGATCTAACTCGTTTCGGAGCTCCAGTTGCCATCGGGCGTGAGTGTCTCGAGCGGTCTGCGCTAGTCCATTCAGCCTGCAATTGATTCGCAATCAGAAAGCATTAGTTACTCCAACGATAATAAAGTTAGTTCATTACAAATAAGGCACGAAATAGAACATACCATGAAACAAGAGGGAACACCATGACGCTTCTTCCAGGTGGACAGAAGCGTGGGAATCTCTGGTATATCCATGATAACACCAGGGACAGACCCACTCATCTCCGTGTTGTCGCGCCTGCTCGCGATGCAGAGGTGGTGGTATGTCCAGCACAGAACGGCCGAGCCCTACGATAGAGTGCTGCACAAGTCAAAGTCTCACAGCAACGGGACCCACCGCAGCGACACGATGTTGTTGGTCTTGTCGGGGAACAAGGCGTCCCCGATCATCATCATGATGTAGCATCGGGCATACTGTCGCAGCACATCCGGCGGAGCCCCGTACCCCGGAGTCATCTGCACTCACTGCCTCAGCCAGGTCATATTCACCCAGCATAATTCTTCCCCTTCCAGCCGGGGGATGTCCGCCCAGACATTGCTCGGCCATCTCCCAGGTGTCTGTCCCATACCACACCCGGATGTCCCGCACGCACCCGCTAGTCGGGTCGCCGTCTGTGCGCGGTCCGAGATGATAGGCCTCATCCTGCATACATTGAACAACTACTAATAAAACTCGCTGCAGACAAGATTTCTAAAATACATTCAACACGCACAAGATTTTAAACTCCACAAGCGACCAACAGCAGTACCTGCAAGGTGATCGTGCACTCCCCATGGCATATGGAAACTGTGCGTTTCTAGTCGCCTGCGCTCTACCAGTGCGGATACCAAGGGCATGTCGTAGTCAAACGGGCGCATCTGCAAGGGACCACCAAATCCGGCCTCGTGGATATACGGGACCAAGCAATCCGGGGGTGGCATGGTCGGGACAATCCTCCGAGGCGCGAGCGTCCGCGGGTCCTACGGTCAAAATTGGAAGAATAATATTATAAACTTGAAAGGAAATCATCAATGACAGGCTTATACACTGTTCATGGGTTAACTTACAAGTATCATATTATATTTAGATGCATCAAAGCTAGTAGTTAAGCTGAGGTTTCCACTTTCAGGGTATTATTATTATTATTATTATTATTATTATTATTATTATTATTATTATTATTAACACATTTTCACTTAACTATTTAAAAGCCAAAAAATACAATGTTCTTTAGTTTCGGGTGTATATTATTATAATAAAGTGGATGATCAACATTACCCTAATTAATTAATTAGTAATATTAATTTACTTGGGGTAGTACACGAACAATACAATAATTAAGTTCACGTAAAATAAATTTCATTAAGAATATTTATCACATTACATTGTATACATATAACTAGAAATTAACCCACTTCACAACATCACATATCATAGTAATGTACCAACTAATTAATTAACAACAACATGTTATTTGTAAAACCACACTTAGTACAACATATTCGGATGCCTCTTGCTAACTAATGGTTTACAACACCACACTTGGAACAACATATTTGGATGCCTCATAGCATCCTCTGATGTACATCTTTCACTATAAACAAAAAGAAAATAATTCCCTATATGGCCATTGGCTGACAGAAGGAGGTAGTCATATCTCAGCCATGGCATTTTCTCGGAGAATGCTGCGACGTTCGTTTAATCGGCTGATGTTCAGGGAAACTATCACCGGATCAAATTTTCCTCGCCATTCTCCGTTATAGATTCCCAAGTCCACCCAATCCGATGGCTCTTTACTGCGACGCCACTACCGTAGTCCCACATGCCTAACAGGGAAAAAAGGACCACAAAATTATTGTAATTACATGCAGTGACAGACTCATAAATTTTTTACTGTGGGGACAACAATAACACATAAAAATAATAAAAAATTAATATAAGTATATTTAGATATCTAAAATTTAAAGTATAGTAGTCAAATTTATAATAATTTAATTAATACAAAAATATATACTAATTTAAAACTATTTTACTAATTTTAATATTTTTCACAACTTAATTGTCTGGCATATTTATTGTTAAAATTAGCATGGTGTCAAATATTCTTGGTCACTTAAATCACATTTTTATTGATTATTTTATATAATACAAAAAAAGAAATATAGCTTAATATTTTAAAAAAATCAATGCAATTATGAAAAAGATAAAATTTCAAATCAAATAATCACATAATTACCTAAGTAGTATTGATAATATTCTCTTTTTATTAAGTAATTATTCAGTTTTTTGTTATTTTATTGCCAAATTAGCTATAATATGTATGGTATAATCTTATAAGTATGGCCAAAACTGAATTAAATAAAATAATAAAAATAAATAAATAAATGATATATATATATAATCACAATTAAATTTTAAAAGAATACTTAAGTAGTACTAGTAATCCCAATTATATTTAAGAAGTGAGTCTTAACTTCATGTAATTAGCTAATTAGATTATTATTATTATTAATTTGCTTTTTATTTCAATATATTTGATCTTTTTAATCTATGTAATTTAAATTTATATAATAAAATAATATTTAGTATTATATAATATATTTTTTTCTCACTTGTAAATAAAATTTTTTTGAGCAAGGGCCAAGGGGCAAGTATATCTTACAATGGGGCAGTATATATAAGCATATGTATCACACATGTAGTTTTATTCTTTTTTCTAAATTTTAATGGGGGCAATTGCCCACGCATGCTTGGCTGTAGGTCCGTCCCTGATTACATGCTATTATAATTACTAGATCATTTTCTTTTTTTTTTCCGACATTCTTTATTTTCCACAAGCTAATATCTAATTTCCCCAAAATAGCTCTTTTCCTACCCATTGTGTCCATTTTTTCATTTAAATATATCACACTGACAAGTCATATAACTTAACACATCTCAAATCATATAGTGCTAACTGATTACAAACTACTATACAAATTGAATAGCTAAAATACTTATAGCGTGACAAATCCACCATACTAACTTGGAATCCTATTGCTCCGGCCACGTGGTGGGTTCGGTCCAGCCGGTTGATATCCGCATCGCGTTCGAGTTGCTCTTCGCCTTGCTGGCCCGCCATGTTGCTCGTCCCTTTTCGTGGCTTATTACTATTTTTTCCCCCAAGCTAGAGCTCCAACACAATACAAAAACTACCAAAAACTACACAATTTGGGAAAAATAAGAAGTAGGATGCGGTGGTGCAAGAGTTCCGCACCTACCCACCTATATTTATAGGCCAAAAGGTGCACCAATGTCGCGGGGGACACCCACGGCACCCCCTCCTCCACCAGTGCCGCGGGGACACCCGACGTAACCTCCCAACGGCCCAGTGCTGTGGCCTTGCCCCGCGTCACCCCCTCTGCCACCAATGTCGCCCCCCTCCCCACGGCACTCATGCAATGGTTGAGTGTCGTGGCCAACCGGTGCGTGACTCGGCCTGCACCCACCAACCACCAGTGCCTCACCCATCCCCAGCGGCATTGGTCCAATCCCACCTCGCCCCACTCATCCATGACACCACACTCAATGTTCAAAAAGGTAAATTTACACAGTTTTATTTCTTTGTGTAATTACTACATTTATTTTATTTATATATAAAAAAAATCCAATATCTAAGTCTCAAAATTTTACACAAATTATTATATGTTCATGCATACGCCAAATCTGCATAGAGCCACTGGATCTTGAAGAAATACTATTCTTTTTTGCATGAACATATCATATATAATGTATTTATTGGTAGTTGATTCATGTATAATATAAAAATAAAATTAATAGTAATTATATACAAAAAATATATGATTTTAATGTTATGGATTCCAAATTATGAATTTCTGGCTCTAGGCGCATTTGACATATGCATGAACATATATTTCACTCAAGTCAATATCTTGTATTATTTCATTACCATTTTCATCAGAAAGTAGCTTTCATCAAACCAATATAAGACATTCGCAATAATAATCAGTAGAAGCAAGTCCAAATGAAATTCAAATATAACCCTTACTTCCAGTATCAAATAGCAATAGTTACTTGAACATTTAAATTTAGAAAAGTTTTAGAAGTCATAGTTAGCTTGTCATGGTTAGTCTTATAAGTAACTATAAATTAAATTATTTTTTAATACATTATTTGATGAAAATGATGGTAACCATCTCCCTCTTATAGATTCATGGAACATAAACCCAAACACACATTTTAACATAATATGTGGCAGGGTGTAATGTATTCAGAATCAGTGGCACCCTGCCACGGAGACTTCCCATTTCATATAAAAAAACAGAATCCTTAGCAGGCTGTAATGGATTTTATAAATTCTAAGACCCTGCCACGGTTTTTATATAAATTTGTATTTCAGTGTAATCTGATCAATATATAATAAATAGTGTAATCAAATAAATTATAATTGCAAGCAGGTTAAATTAGCAACTTGCCATATATATATATATATATATATATATATATATATAGGGGTGGTTTAGGTCAAGGGTTCAAAATTCACTTGTTGCATAATTTTTTAATAGATAAAATGTTGGATATTGACGTCATCAATTCAGTCAGCGCAGCGCTGACAAGAAAAATCGGTTGCCACCATGGCAAAAGGGTGGTAACTTGGTAAATAGTTTGAAAAAGTGGCATTTTGAAAAATAATTTTTCAAAGAGTGACAATCATTAGCCTTTTTAGCTGAGTCAAACTAGCAGAGAAGCTTGATTTAGTTGATTATATTGTTTTTCGAAAATTAGGGATTGTTAGATATTTCACAAAAGTTGGTGGTGAATTTATACAATTTTAAAAAGCCAGGGGTATTAATATTATTTTATAGTTTGTTTAGCAAATTTTTAATAGTAAAAATACAAATAGAAAACAGGGTAATGCTATTTGAACAAGTGATTTTGGGTAACCAAGTGCAATCAAGTGATTTATTTCTATGCTAAATAGAATATTATTTCGGTGTCAAATAGTATAAAAAAGTGTACCTAAATAAAATTCCATTTGACACCGAAATAGTCTTTTATCTAGCATAGAAATAAATCACTTGGTTGCACTTGGTTGACCAAAATCACTTGTTCAGATAGAATTATTTAGTCAAAACCACTTGTTCAAATAATATAAAAAATTATGAAATCGACCAATGAATGTTTAAGAATAGGAAAAATTATTTTGTTAATTAAAATCTATCTTTCATGGGTATAAAGTCAATTTCCTTCTTTCAAGATATACTTGTCAACGTTCTAAACATTAATCAGTAAATTTGGTAATTTCTCCACAAAAATACTATAAAATATAACAAATATCTTTTTCACAAGAATTTTTGTTTTTATATAGTTAGGTTTGCAAATTCCTAATAGTAAAAAATAATAGAGAAATATTAAAAAAAAGAAGTTATTTTTAATTTGCATCATCCGATATTTAAAAGATCCTTTATGTTAAGAAACTCTTGTCTTTCCCAATAGTTATATCATCTGGACCTTCTGGCCTTGCATTAATGATGATTTCTATTTGCAGAATTTGTTTTAGACATGACTAAGTTTTACTTTTTGCTTTACTAAGGAATACACATGAATTCATGGAATTCATACATTATTTGACTCACCTTGGTATCAAAATGGGTTAATGCATGCACTTGGTATCTAAGTTATCTTTTATTGCACACTTTTTAGACTCACCTTCATTGCAATTCATTTTTCAATTAGCAATTAGCATTGAGTGTTGTAAGCTAAGCCTAAGAAAGAATGAGTGCCAAACAACTCCTTAACACACCAAATATGGATTTGGATCCCACCTTATGTATAAAGTGACGATCTTAAATAGAATTTACATCTGCGACATATTAATTTTTGACGAGTTGATGGTTAACCTGGGAAATCAACCAAAACAAATCCTTAACACAAGTTCAATAAAAATTGGAATCCTATTTAATGACAATCAAGTTTAAATCTTAATAATTATATATAAAATTAATGTGTGTGTGTGTGTGTTTTTTTTTTTTTTTTTTTGGCATTGATTTGAGATGAAAC
>JASCZI010243470.1:0-11653 GCA_036250425.1 Stylosanthes scabra
GCGGGTAGTCAACCGACGCATGAGCTCATGGCCTGCATAGGGCTAGACATTCATCATACTTGTCTGCTGCATATGTGTTATTTCCGTATGCTGTGTTTGTGCTTCTATTTGTCTGTGTTGTGTGATTGTGACTCTGCTTGTCTGTGTCGTTATATGATTAGTAATGTAATTTTGTTAAGTTTCCAATAATAAAGAGAATGAGTTTATGACAATATCATAATGTGTTAATAAAATTTAACTAGAATTATAAACGTGTGTTCTCCCCTTTTCCCTTACTGAGAACGCTAGGTTCTCACCTCTTATCCTTATTTTGGCTTCAGATAGTAACACAGAACTTCCATGAGAATTCTCGTCGATGACTTGAGGAAGATGTACTTTATGCTGGGTCGAGGATCGAGATTATGCATTCCGTTATTTCTTTCTGTTTCAGCCCTTGTTTGATTATTATGTCTATTCCATATTAGTCCCCTCGCCTTAGTATGTTTTCAGAGGGACAGGATTTTACTGCTTTCTAGTCTGATATATATATATATGTGTGTGTGTGTGTGTGTGTGTCTCTATTTATAATATTTGAGTCTCTATGATGTTGTATGACTTTTCTTATCTGCTATATATGATGTTATTGGTTGTTATCGATTTTCTTATTTACCGTCACGACAAGCTCATATTAACTAATTAGATAAATAGGTTGAGTCACTGAAAAGGTAACTCTCGGTAATTAGTACGATCATGACGTATAGAGAATCGGGACGTTACATTTTGGTATCAGAGCAGTTCATTCTCAGTAGAGCTTGAGGATTGGACTGACCATGCTTCACTGCATACTCATTTGTACCTCGGTTTCAGCCTCAGCCTCAGCCTCAACCCCAGCCTCAGTGGCAGTCTCAGCATGTGGCTCTACCTCTACCTTCGCCTCTGCCTCCGCCAGTGTGGACTCAGGAAGAGAACAAGATTTTTGAGATGATTGTTGCTGAATGTTTTCAAGAAGCCCTAAAGAACCGGTGGGAGGCGGTGGCTGCTCGTTTTCCCGGGAAGAACCCTGGGCAGCTACAACATCACTTCCAAGAACTGCTGAATGATATCAATCTCGTCAAAGACGGTTGTGCATGGCCTCCACAGATTATAAAAGACATCACATTCCAACACAGCCCTATTTCCATCCCCATCATCAGTCATCAACAACAACACATGTAACTCTTATTTCTTCTTCTTTATTTTTTACTTACTCTCTTCTTTTCTTTTTTTTTTAATTTTTTCTTCCACGTTTTATATATGATAAAAAAAATTATGTTTACAAGAAAAACAGTATTGTGACGTTATATAAAATTCATTGCATTGATAGCTCACTCTCTGTGTCTTAATATTATCATGGCAGGACTACTGTCACAGCGAATAAGGCGGCACCACCGGAGACTATGTTACCGTCGTCAGCCATGGCAGCGGCAACAAGGGAGCAAAACGAACCTACCAACGACAACAGAATCGAACACAGACTTTTACGTAGGGCTACTGGCAACAACAATGAAAGAAAAGTAGAGCATTGGACTCAAGAAGAGCATCGGTATTTATTAATATTGATTTTCTATTTAAATGTTAGATAAATTTTTCGTACAGAATTTGTTCATAATTATTTAAAAAAAATTGTATTGGCAGGTTGTTTGTTAAAGGACTTGATGAGTTCGGAAAATCAAAGTGGAAAGAGATTTCAAAACTTTATGTTGGAACAAGAAATCCCACACAAGTTGCTAGCCATGCTCAAAAATACTTTAACCATAAGAAGAAATCTAAAGGAGAATGTCGAAGAAAAAACATCCAAGAAAAAACATCCATGACAACTGATCATCGTAAGTGACCTCCTCACTCTTAATTAGTTCCTGCAATCTTCCTTCACTAATCTATAAACTATTTAATTGGCTATTCTAAATTCTTTAATTTTAATTATTTTTGTACGGTAGTTATACTATTCTAATATTTTGTTTTCTGGTGTAGGAATTGATTTGTGCCATAATCTGAGTGGTTTAATGGATGAGAGGATTTGCTGCAAAGAAGAGGAGATTACTCAAGCAAGAAGAACACACAAATGTGAATAGGTGTCAATGCCAAAGTATATATTATATAGCCTAGCATATGTCTTAGCTAGGTCAATTAGAGGAATATGGGTCTGATAAAAAAAAATATGATGTGAACATGTGACTTATGTAGGAAACATTTTAGATTTCTTTGTAATTAATAACTGATTCATTGATTAATAATATTTGATTTCCTAGTTCTCTGATCTTGATGGCAATGCCGAAGAGATTAGTAGACTAGGCCTTATTTAATGTCTTTGATAGCTATGTTGAAGCATTTTCATAGAGAGCGCATTTTTTGGTGACTTGAAAAAGGAAAACAAGCAAAAGAGCAAAAAAAAGAGATTACTTCTAATTCATAGAAGTTACGACTTCCTGCAAAATTCGAAGCAAATCAGTTTCTGGTTCAATCCAGGAAGAACACACTCATCCTTAGCCCCCTTTTTTGCCATTCAATCTGGAGCCATATTAGTTTCACGCTTGATCAATCAAAACTGCACATTCCATTATTGATGGAAAGACTCTTGAATTTTCTGAATAAGATCACGGTCACCGGCGGAAGAATTAGAACTAATATTTTGTAGCACCAAGAACACCTCCAACGAGTCTATTTCACAAATTATGTTTCGAGTTCCGCTCTCCCAAGCAAGTAATAAACCTTGCCAAACAGCAAACATTTCACACCTGTAAAACAGACCAATTGGGCAAATGTCCTGATCAACTAGAGAGCGCATTTAATCGATGAAAATTAGTTATGCAATTTTTCTATGTAATTTTTATAGTGCCATTATTGATGATGAGTTTTTCATACTTTTTTTTTTGTTTTTGACCTAGGCCAGCTAAAGGCCCATACCAACTAGTTTTTTTCTGGAAGATAGGCCATGTACAAAAACCAATCCTGAAACCCAAAACTACCCTCCAACCAAAAAGCCTGAAAGCCCAAATGGTTGACGAATTTTGTGAGCACGGACGGGCATGTTGTTGAATGAATCCGTCACGCCGTTTCTGAATCCGCAGCGGATGGATGGATTATTGGTTTTGCAAAATCAATAGAAAGTCAGTATCTTCATTTTTTGAATGATCTGCTCGTGCTTCTCATCTTCATCCAATTCCAATCTTTTTCATGCGTCTGTGATTTTCCAACTCACACTCCTTTTTAAAACAAACTTCCCACATTAATAAGTAACAACCACACCCCCTCTTCACACACATTTTCAACTCTCTAACAAACAAACATACAATCCTCGTACTCTCTTTATCTCTCTCCCTCTCTCTCTCTCTCTCTCTCTCTCTCTCTCTCTCTCTCTCTCTCTCCACCCTTACGCAATGGCCGATTCTAAGTCCAATGATGCTGCCTCCATAAACTCTGCATCAGGTGATCCTATTGCGTCATTCTTGATTTCATGTATATTGATCTTACTTTTGCTGTTTATTTAGGTCAAATGCTGTTTAATTGTTTAGGACTTAAAGGGATCTCTCTTAATTTTTTGTATAATTGCAGATTTTGGTTCTGGTTTCAAAATTCTATTGTCAATAATCTGGGTATATGATATGAAAGAAGAACTGTTTTTTGTGCTTTAATTGAAGTAAATTTGTGCAAATTTGAAATTTCATCACTACTGTTTGTAGGAGTGTATAGAGAAACTGAGAAACTACATGGGCAATATGTGAAGTTTATAAACCTAACTTTTGGATGGCTTTGTGTTATGATATTTTCTCCTGTCAGTTAAGGAACAAGTTGATGCTAAAGTGAATTCTGAGAAGTCAACTTGTCATTATCATCATCATCATCATAATAATAAGAGTAGGGAATCTCATGGAATGAATGACTGCATCAACCAAAACACGTCGCTGGACGATGTGAAGTCTCCGAATGTGTTTGAGAGAGCAAAGGAAGAGTTTCAAGCCCTTGCTCAAGTGTTCCATCAAAAGAAAGACGCTCATGATACAGGGTTTTCATTTTTCAGACCTTTTCCCCCAATTTTAATTGATTTGTTTTTTGCTGAGAGACTCTGATTTCTTGTTTTCGTCTTGTAGAAATCGGAATCAAATCGCTGAGTCGAAATTTGAACATGAAATCCCAAGCTCCCCATCAGGTACATCACAAAATATGTGGGCAATGTTATTTTTTCCTTTGGTCATTTCGAGATTGTGTAGGTAAATGCATTCTTTATATTAGTGGTTGGTGAATGGTGACAAGTAATATGAAAAGGTGTCATCAATTTTGCTTATTTGATTCTGGAGTTTTATTATGTGGAATTCATCTCTTTCAGTGTTTTGGGATTCTTTCATATAGGAGAACAATAGGGGCTATCAATTTGTTTATATGTTCTTGTTCCAGATGCCTCAGTTGTGTTGCCCAAGGATTATATGAATTCTCTGTTATATGCGTTATCAATATAATAAAATTTTACACTGATATCTAATCATGTATTATGATACAATCATCTGATTTTGCAGTAGTGCACAGACCAATTAAACTCTGAAAATTAGTTTAGTGCTCTTATAAAGGACTTTGGTAATCTAGAGTTGCTGGTTTGATAAATGATAAATAAAATTTTGTAGCTTAGATTGTTATGAGGTATATTTCGTGTTAGCAGATAAGAAGTCAAAGTCATCATCAGCAAACCTGGTAGCAAAAGCTAAGGAAGAGATCAAATCCATCATTCATAATAATAAGTCAAAGCACCATCATCATCATCATCACAAAGAAACTCATGGAAGGAATGATGACATTGATGAGAATACCCCTGCCAATGAGGTCAAGGGTCCAAATTTATTTGGAAGGGTAAAGGAGGAATTCGAAGCTGTTTTTCAAGCAATCCATCCTAAGAAAGAAAGCTGATGATGAATCAGATAAACAGTAAATAATGTATAACTTTTAATATGACAATATATGCCAGATGTAAATCTCTCTCCCCACCCTGAAGGTGTTCATTTCCTTGGGGAAGAGGTGCAAATAACATATGGCTTTTATGTTTTTCTACATTGTTGAAGCCTGAAGGATATATTAGTTGAAACATTGTTAGTACCTTGGTCTTGAATCACAAGAAATTTTACTGTGTGTATACTTATTGTTCAGGACATTCCTTGTTCTCATCCTCATTTTATTTGTGAATATGCTTCTGCCTTTTGGTTTTGCCTTTTACTTCTACTTCTGCCATTCATTTTACTTCTGCTTCCTTTGATTGTTGCTGTGTACCATTAAAGTTTGTGGCTAGAATATGAATTTCTTTTTTTTTTGAACAAAGGGCTAGAATATGATTTGATTTTGGGTGGAATAGTTGTTGTGTTCATGTTTGATTTTTTATTAGGTTTTGCATTTTGGGTCATTTGATTTTCTTCTTTATTCAATTTTTGAACAAAAAAAAGAGAAATTTTTTTAAAAAAAGGCCGACATAGAAAATTGTTTAAATAGGATTGGATCACTACTCACAAGGCAAAAAACATCCATATCCGATGCAAACCCAAACCCCTGCATAACTTAACTTTAATTTGTGATTGTTGCGTTCACCAAAAAAAAAAAATTGTGATTGTTGCTGAGGCTTGCCGCTTGTGGAGGAGTGAGTAGTGACGACACTATTTGCCTCATAAATTGCCAAGTTAAGGTTGGATACCCCCATGAACCAAAAAAAAAGGTTGGATACCCCCATATGTGGTAGAAATGAGCCTATAAAGAGTGTAAATGTCGAAGTTAACCTAGTGGTGGTGTAGGTGCTAGTCTCTCTCCCAAAAGGGTGCAGGTTTGAAACCTAGCCATCTCATTTTGTGTAAAAAAAAAAAAAACTGTGTGTGAGGCATATTAGCTATTCAGCCTCACAAACCACATGCCCGGAAAATAAGTAAAATAATCAAAATGCCCTTATTTTAAAAATCCCTAATATTGATGTCCTTCCCCAAATTTTTTTTGGAGCTCTCTCATCCCCGCAAAATCTGATCAAGATAAAATAGAACATGTTGAGGCTGTCAACATTGATTTATCTTTTTTTTTTTGGGCTAAACATTGATTTATCTTGAAAGCTCAAAAATAAATAGAAGAAACAAACCCCAAAATGGCTTATCTGTTGTTGTTTCAGGTTCAAACAATAGAAAAAAACAGAAACAAAGATTCAAACAAACACATAGACACCCTTTTGCACCTCATAGCGGTTGAAAAATAAGTCATCATTGAAAGAAATAACAATATCTCAAAGAGATATTGTTATACACACACTTTTTGTGTGTACAACAAAGCAAATACCATCCCAGAATGGAAAATAAAATGGTATAAAAAGGATTAAGCTGTTGATGACATTTTACAAGAGAAGAGGAATAAAGAATTCTTGACTAGATTGGTTGGTTTCTGGAGTTTGATTCATTGTTGTTATCATTTGAAATATCTCAAAAGCTTTGCAGATTTGAAAGAGAGAGTTCTTGGAGTTTTTGGAGCAAAGATGAAGAGGGAGGACTCTGGTTGGAGGTGTGGTATTGTTGAGATAGAGTGAATGTAAGGGGTTAGATTTGGTATTTGAAAAATTGGATGAGGATATTTTTGTAAGGAAATGTTATTAAAGTTTCCGTCTCAGTCTTCAGTCTCCAGTCTTCCAGTTCTCACTATCTGGAGGTACTGAAAATACTGAAATTTTAAGGATTGAGATTGAAATTTTAGTTTCAGACTCTATTCAACAAATACAATACTGAGTCTCAGTTCCAGTCTCTCTTACCAAACACTACCTAAGAGTGTGTGTGAGTTGTATGTCAAAAAAAAAAAAAAAGTATGTGTGGAATGTAGGGCTGTCAAACAGGCGGGTCTGGGCCATTTAGGCCCGGCCCATTTAGTTTGCGAGTTAAACGAGCCCGTTTAAACCCGGTTTATACGGGCTAGAATTTTTTAGCCCGACTCATTTATGGTCAGTCCGACAGGTAAATGGGTTGGCTCGTTTAATTAATTATTAATTATTTTTAAAAAAATAAAAATTTTAATTTTTAATTTTAAAAATTACTTTTGAAAAAAAAAAAAAAACCATTTTCTAAGCCAAAAAACCTTTAGAAAAACAAAATTTTTTAGTTGATGGACCGGGTTTTCAGGTTGAATACGAGAAAATATAGTAAAAAAGTGCTACTTTTTGAAAAAAATAAAAGTAAATTAAATAAACGGGCTGACCCGTTTAGTCCGCAGGCTAGCCCGTTTAAGTCCAGATTTTTCCGGGTTAAACGGGCTAGCCAGTTTAAGCCCGGATTTTAAATGGTCCGGGCTCGGAGACAAAAGTCCGCTCATTTAGACGGATAAACAGGTTGGCTCGACGGATTTAACTCATTTTAACGGCCTAATGAACTGTGTATGAATATGTATATGATAGAAAAAAAAAAAAAACTTAAATTTAGTATTTTGTGTCTATAACTTAAATTTCATTGACTACGACAGTAAAATACTTTTGAAAATTAGATTGGTCATTAAAATTAATTTGAATATAATAAAATAATATATTTATATATATTTATACGTATTCTATTCCTTCAACTAAAAAATATTTAATTATTGTATAATAAAAATTTTCATAAAATAATTATCAAACTTTACGTAAAAGAGTAATTAAACTATGTTATGACAAAATAGCCAAAGGTTTGATTAAAAAAAAAATATATATATAGTGCTTTAGCGTTCTTTTAGAGTTTTTTTTTTGCTTTGTTAGGATTTTTCTTTTGTGCTCTAATGGGTTCTTTTAATATTTTGTTAAAGTTTTCTCTTACGTCTTAATAGAATTTTCCTTCATATTTTATTAGAATTTCTTATAGTTATTTGGAGTACACGGTAGTCAATGATTTCTAACTCTTTGATTGAATATCTCTAAAAAGGTATTAGAGAAGAAGTGAAGACTTGTGTTAAGTATGTATTAAGTAATCAGTCATCTTAGGCAATGGAAGTTTATTTTAAGATACAATAATTCTATGTGAATAAGTGGTTTTGGCCAACCAAGTCCAATCAAGTCATTTATTTCTATACTAAATAAAATATTATTTCGATGTCAAATAAAACTTTATTTATCTGTAATATTTTTTACTATTTGACCCCGAAATAATATTCTGTTTAGCATAGAAATAAATCACTTGGTTGAATTTGATTAACCAAAACAACTTATTCAAATAGCATTACCCTTTAAAATAGTTTGGAATCGACCTAATATTTTTTTACAATAATGATTCTCTCTCAATTTACTGAGGTGCAGGGCGCCAGCCGTCAATCGACTCCTAAGAAGATATTTGAGTATTTTGCAAGAATTGTCAGGGTTTTGGAAGACCCTGACATTCCATAAATTGAAAGGATCTGTATATCCTACTCTCCCGATAATGATTTCATCGGAGAAACCAATAATCAATTTCGAATGGTGAAATGTAATTTGAGTTCTTGTGATTTTGATAAACAGTTTTTACATAAACCTACGAATACTATAAGAAAGCTATCCACGACTGACTTGACTTCCGATGCGTCAACGCGTCTTTGTAGTCGCAATCTCCTCCAAATGATTCTTGTCTCTATCATCGAAATCAACATTGAGTTTTAAAGATATTACATTTCTTAATCTTCTTTTTTTTTAGTATCATCCTTTCTAAATTTATTTAATATTTTAATTTTTAATTTTTATAGAGATTTCACTTTCTCTTACTTTAATTATCCAAGTTAAACACAGCTCATATGTATTTATTTTTTTTATTCAATGAGTTGAAATACAACTATCTTTAATAAGAAAAAGGTTTAATAAACATTAAAAGTAAGTTAATGCTTATTCCTATATTTTATTTGTATTTTAATTATGAATTTGACTTTAGTTTAATTATTAATATAAATATAAAATAATTACATACTTCTATATATAAAAAAAGTGTATTTTTATATATTTTTTGGAGTATTTTATGATATTCCTCGTTTCAACACGTAATGACTAATTTATTGCAAATATAATCTCTATTTAAGGTTTTAGTATGCCAAAAACAAACAAAACTTTTGGACCGTCTCTAAAGATGTACAGATAACGAGAATAAAAATCAAGGGAGAATACGATGAAGAGATAGTAGCTTGGAAACAAAGGGAAGGGGGAAAGGAAAAAGACATGGTCCATAAATGGATACAAAAAGCTCCAAAACATTAAACCGGTGGTCATTTTTCATGACCTCATCTTCGAAAGCCTCCGATGTTAAGCAATGAATGATGCACACCAAAGTGTTTATTAACGACATGATGCACATTTTGGTAAACTTTCAAGCATACATATCTACACACCACAGATTTGCTCTTAGTATTCACACCCGGATTTTCTCTTGCATGAATAACTTGCATGTCCATTCTGTTTTTTAACTTAGTTTATGGAGTTAATATTTTTTTTACTCTTCTTATTTTTTTTAATTAAATTTATTGACCTCCAATGACTTCCTAACATTAATTCCACAACAATATTTAATATTTAAAAGTCTAACTTTACGGATTTAATGTACAATTTAGAATAGAATCTTCCTATTAACACTAAAATTTACGTACATTTCTTTTTTTTTTAATAAAAAAACAAAAAACAAAACAAAAAAGAAAAAGAAAAGAAAGGATGTGGACTTCATAAAATGCCGCAAGCGGAATTCAGCTCCACCACTAAAGATGGCCTTCCCTCTTGCAGGCTTGATTGAAGAGGAATTAAAAGAAAGTAAGAAACAATGAAGTTACAAAACTAAAATGCATCTTAATATTATATTATGTTAGAAGAGGTAGAGTGATTTCAACTTTGAACTTAGGAGTTAAGATGGTGATAGTTATTAGGGTAATTTAATTTGTATATTTAAATTAATATTTAATTTTTATAATTCTTTGTGATACTCTTCTTTCATAAAAGTATCAACATCTTTAATCTAATCAAGTATTTAAGATTTATATTCAAATTTTTTAAGTTATAAGAATTAATTTTTAAAATAAATAATTTTAATAAATGAGATACATGCCAGTTTTCTTACTATAAACACTATAAAATACTAGTCGTTAATAATTTTATAAGATATCGTAATGATTCACATATTTTAAATTTATAATTATCAATTAAATTGTATTTTTTACACATTTTTTATTAAATCTTTCCATATACGTTTAGATTTAAATTAGGACAAATTATACCTATAAATATTTAGCATACCCATACACCTATTATTATTATTATTATTATTATTATTATTATTATTACAAGAATATTCAACTAAATTTAATTAATCATAATATTATCAACAATATTAGGTAAACAACAAAAATTCAGCCAACATCAACTAATAACTTAAATTAAATGTTCTATTTTTTTAAGTTTCGGATATTCTATTTCTAAAAAAAATTATGGATGTTTCACTAATTTTTATTGTGGATATTTTATAAATAATAATTACGGATGTTTTATTTTTTCTTGACTGATTATTGGTTAAAAAATATTGACTATATGTAGTTTTTGTAAAATTATTAAGGTAACTTATATGATATAAATGTAAATGGTAAAAATGTAGATTTTATTATAATAATGTATGAGTCCATATCTATTTATTACTTTAATTTTTTAGATATAAATATAAAATTTATATTATCAAAGGATTTTTTATCTTTCTATGAATTTAGATGTAACCAATAATTTTTCAATTATTAATACACACTATCGCATTACATAAACCGATAAACACGTCATTTTCGTTACTTTCCTTCCCTTTCCTTAAGTACAACCTTATCCGAAGGGGAAAGGGAAAAGAAAACACAAAACGCCGTTTTTTTTTCCCGGAAAATGATGGTGTACGGACAAAAATTCACAACCCAGCTCGAAACAAGCTTTTTATTTTCATGTTCAATAAATCATCCAATGTTCCTTCCTAACTTAGGAATTTCCTCTTTCTCTTCTAATTAACACAGAATATGAATATTATATTTGTTAATCAAACAAAAACTAGCAGCGCTAGATGAGTACGTAATTTTAAAATTTTCACCAAAATTACAACCAACTTAGATAGATGTCAAAATAACACACAAAAATTTGATAGGTGCTAAAACATAGCATAAAACAGAATCATATTTAAAATAATTTTTCTCATAACATTTAATGAAATCCACTGTATTTTTGTGGCATGCTTAATGTACACATACATCAGAATGTAATTAATGTTTTTGGAGGTAACATTGCATGTGCAATTGTACCTATAATTTAGTTTCAACTCAATAAAAATACTCATATTAATTAAAAAAATAAAAATAAAAACAAAAAAATAATAAAAATTTAATTGATAAAAATAATTATACAACTTGTATTTCTGTATTTTCTTTCGTCCCCCTTCCTTTCTCTTGGTTTGCATTTGTGTCTCCAAACCATAATGCCATGACCTGACATGTCTCCTCCTCAACCTCAATTTCATGCTCTCTAAACAGCACAGCTGCTCCCTTCATATGCCTCTACCCTCCTCCTCCTTCTCTTTTTTTCTTTCTTTCTCGTTAAGTTTCATTTCTTTATTATTTCATCATCAGTTCATCATCACATATATATATATATATATATATATATATATATATATATATATATATATATATATATATATATATATAT
>JASCZI010243474.1:0-11600 GCA_036250425.1 Stylosanthes scabra
AGATGTCATTGACGCTAGTTTATCATTAATTCTATAATGATTGGGACTTATGAGCCAAGATGGATTATTCTTGTGTTCATTAACACTAATCTAGTGTCTTAATGAGGACTTATGGCTATGAATCAACCAAGTTGAATCTTCTCATCAAGTGACAATATTGGTGAGAAGTTCACTCTAGGATGTTATCTATGTTTAGAGGTGACAAGGAAAATGTATTCCATGAAACCCATGACCAAGGTACCTTAATTGCACTTGAATTAGCTTATCGATTGCTTGCTTACCTCTAGTTCCATTTCTTGCTTAGTTTATTTCTTGCATTTTAGTTATTTTCTATCTTACTTGTTTATGAATTGTTGCATTTAATTCCCTTGCATGATTTACATTCTTGCTATTGTAGTTGCTAGTTGAAACTCTCAAACCCCCATACTTTCCTAACTAGTTCTAGTCCTTTGTATTGATCATAAGTCCAAGGGAGAACGACCTGAGACGAAATACTCTCGATTTTATTGATTTTCATTGTGACATCTTTTCTAAATTTGTTCACTCTTCGATCATCGGTTGAGCTATATTTACAACGCTATTATGACTTGATTTCTAAGAAAGAAATTCTTAACCGATCTTGGGGAGTGCATCATCAACCTTTCATCACTTAAATACATGAAAAACAAGCATGTTTGCGTTTAATCATTCCTTAGGGTTGTAAATGTAATTATCTGCTATTTTAGCCAAATTTTACTATGTTTTAAACCGTTTCCCGTTCCGCACAATGCCTTGATGTGTGCGTTCAAGTATTTCAGGCTTTAATAGGCAAAGTTCGGAGCGGAAGTGGCTAAAGAAAGCGCGAGGAACGAGAAGATCGCAAAGAAAAGCTTGAAGGCCAAATCCAGAACCTATGCGTACGCACCAAAGGAGCCTATGCATACGCATTGCCAGGACTTGGGCGTCACGTCCTAGCTAGAACCGGACCATATGCGTCCGTACCTGAGAGGCATATGCGTATGCACCAGTGGCCAGATTTGTGCCTATAAATAGAGGAAGCCTTCACCATTTTGAGAGAGCCTAAACCACCATTCCTTTAGTTTAGTTTAGGTTCCATTAGTTTTTGTCCATTTTGACTTTCTAAACATTTTTACTGTTTTTTGTCCATTCCTTACTGTTATGCTGCCTATTTAAATTCCGTAATTATGATTTCCGTTCATAGCGAGTGGTGACCATAGTGACTCGGCTATGGGGTGAAATGTGCGAATGATCTTAGCTATCGATCCCTAAGGGCAACGGATGGGAGGAACATAGTTAATTTCAATGCAGTTGACGCTACACCCCTGCCGACAGTATGGGGAACTTAAATGATACAGACTCAATTCGGTGCAAAGTGCACTACTGATGAGTTCTTCCCGGTGACGCGAGATTTACTCGAGTTCTGGTTAGACCTAGGTCCCCCGCTGTTGTGTATGCCTAGGAAATTCGGATAGGGGTTAACTCCGCCACCCTATGGTGGTTAGTTTGCTTTAAGTGACTGTCCATCCAATCTAGGATCGGTAGTATTCATAGGGACGTACAGTATTTCAACCCATGGCCGGGCACTCTTTAACCCACTGCTATTTTAATCTGTTTTCTTGCGCTCTACTCTCAACAACAAACTGCAACAAACCCCGATATTTTCTCAGTTGAAAACAAACCTCTGTTTCTGCTTCCTAGGGAGAACGACCCGAGTTCAATACTTGGTATTTTCAAACTTGGTTGCACCTCTGTGACACCTTTTTAACTAAATTTGGCACGGTTCCCTTTACATTGGTTTGGAGCTTTCTGCAGCGAAACTCTGCTTTTTCCGGACCGGTCTCGGGGCCGCTATCACACAACCTCCATACCCATAGCTCCTAGAGCATCCTCAAGCTTGCTATCTCCTTTTCTACCCCTTCCTTAGCTTTAAGGATCCCCAAACATCATGGATTTAGGGTTCATAAAACGTCAAGAATGAAAGTTGTGCTTGCACTCACCTTCATTCTACTGCATGGGTGATGATTCTTGGTCCTTGCCCAAGCTAGAGCGTCCTTGGAATGACAAGAACCTTGGAAACACAAAAACACCCAAGCTCAAAACTTTCCGCAGAATTGAAGGGGAGAAACGGAAACGAAAAAGTGATACACATACCTCAAATATGAAACAGAAACGTAGAGGGTGAAGAGAGCTTCGCGTAGCTGCAAACGGTGCGTCAATCAAAGCTCCAATGTGGAAGTTATGGCCACTGGAAGGCGGCGGTGAATAGTGCAAGAGTTGATTCCGAATCAACTCTGAGTTAATTCTGGACAACTCTCAGCTCAACTCTTGCTCACAAATGAGAAGGAAATGAGCTTGGAGCTTGGCACTCCTATATATAGCCATTAATGAATGGCATTTCCGTAATTTCATGGTTTGGTCCGTTCCGGGCTAAATCTTTAACGTAGTTGTTCAAGTTCGCGTCCTAAACATTTTCATGATCGTTCTCCTACCTTCATTTTCACTTCGTTCCATTCCCGACGGCATTAAGCCGGTATCGTTAATTAAATTAACGGTGCGTGTTTTGGTGCAACTTGAACTAGCTGACCGACTGGTTCCACTTGGAAAAATCCACTGAGTCCAAATATCTCAGCGAAAATCCCAGATTCCAAGTTATCATGATCGTTTGGGTTTGGATCCCTATCGTAGTTATACCGCTTGAGTGGCACGAATTATTAAGTAATCGCGCCATTCTGGTTAACCGCAGGTTTGGGGTTTACAGGTCGCATCGCTCATAAGTCACGGATGATCGCGTATAGGGGAGCTATCCCTTCGTAACATGGCACTTCAATTCCATCCTCACCCCAAACACCAATATAGCATCCGGTTCAAAGAACCATTTTGGTCGAAAAGTGAAATTTAATTGAGGGTCAACGCACAGGTCAACGCACAAGCGGACCAATCAGTCTTAGTCAACCAATCGATCTAATTAGAGTCGAGACCGATAATCTGTAGCTCTCTCAAACTAGATCAATTCATTACAAGAGAACAAGTCCAATCCTAAACCGAACTCGTTCCCAAGTAATGAACCCGGTCCGATTACACCGTCCCATACCGGCTAACCGAACCGAACCTATTTGACTATTTTACATAGGTCAACCTAGATTTGGGAGTCTTACTTTCTTATCTCTCATATTTATGCAAAAAATATCTAATAACCATGTAGGGCTCTTATGAAATCATGAAATCATTTTTATAATAAATACCTTAGTAATTACATAGTCTTAACAAACTTAGAAATTACTCATATGGTCCCTTTTTTCATACTTTACTTTTATATATATATATATATATATATATATTAGGAGATGAAATACCCACTTCAGTTTCATTACACTCTTAATACATAGTTATTATAATTATATAAACAGATTTAAAAACATATCTTTCGGAATTACCCTTTTGCCCTTATTAAGGTTATCTTAAAACCTAGATTATCCTATTTCACCAAAACACGCATATCTTTTTCATCTTAAAATATTTTTGACTCAAACCAATTTCATTTTAACCCTAACGCATATATCTATCTCCAGTAAAAACAGTTTTCAAAAATACATTTCCGAAATGACTGTCTTACCCTTTCTCTTAACCTTATATTTTCGAAATTACCCTCTCATACGAAAATACGCATATCTAATTCATTTTAAATCATTTTTAACTCAAACTAGCTTTGTTTTAACCTTAATACATATATCTAGCCACTATAAAAACTAGGGGTGTGCATGGACCGGATCCGATCCGCAAATCCGCGGTAAAAATGAATTTGAACCGAAAATTTTGCGGATCCTATCCAATCTGCAAAACCATCGGATCGGATCCGATCCGATCCGCACAGTAACAGGTACGATTCACGGATTTTATGAGGCAATCCATGGATCCGATCCGCAGATTCGCGGATCCGCATATTAATAAATAATAAAAAAAATATAGATATTAATACATATTTTTATGACTTTTATATCAATTTGTTTGAATTTATGTTTGCTATTTTTAATTTTTCTTAATTTGAATTTGTTGATTTAGTATTACATAAGAAAATATGTTAAAAAATGGACATTATATTATTATATTTTTGTCCTTTCTCACTTAAAATTCATTCTTTTATTATTTTTTTTTCAATAGATGGATCCGCAATCTGATCCGATCCGATCCGCATTCGAAGGCTAAAATTGCGGATCCCTTATCCGATTCGATCCGATGAAATTTGTGCGGATCGGATTGAGATTTTTCTCAAATCCGACCTGATCCGATCCACGCACACCCCTAGTAAAAATAGTTTTGAAAAGGTTGTTTCATAAATGCATCAAGGTCGTTACATAGGAAAAATGCATCACATGTATCTTAAAATATTAAAATTATGACTCTTAAGGTTAGGAAACAAATGGGTTAGAGTAAAGAAAATGGAGAGATAGGTGCATCCTTTTGTCAATCAAAGATTTAAGTTTTCAAGCTCACTTAGCCAAATATAAATTCCTACCTTTACCTTGGCCCTATTACAACCTTGAAAAGCCTTCTTGATGTTGCACACATACATACATTTGGTGTTGATTGTTAGATGAAAATTAACTTGTGAAAAGCAAGGTTAGGAAGGAATAGAGAGTTTTTGAACCTAGACACTTGAGTGAATAGAGTGTATACACATCTAGTAAGGGTTCTTAAACTCACTTCTATGTTTTAGAATATGCCTTGTAGTGTAAGACAAGTCTGATCCTTATAAACTTAATTGCTTTTGGGTTAGTATTTGCTGTAATACTTTAGCCTACACTCTTGCACATGATTATTTAATCTCTCTTTGAATGTGATTTTAGCCATAAGCTTAATCCTTGTGTAGTTCCTCTCATATGATGCTTGAATCTGTTTTGGAATGTTGAGAAATTCCATCCACCTCTTGGTTTCATTCACTTGAGCATGAGGACATGCTAACTTTTAAGTGTAGGGTAGTTTGATGAACTCTTATTTCATGATAAAATATGTGTTATAATTTCAGGGGTTTATCAACCTAAAACCACACAATTGCTTATGAATAACCATATTTGTGAACGATTGCACTCATATGATTATATAGATAAATGAATGCTAACTTAGCCTTAAAATGATAGGAATTTGTGAAATCTCATCCCGCTTGGTACCTTGATGTGTTTGTTAGTATGTTTTAGGTCAATAAGGATTGAGAATAGCATAGGAAAAAGCTAAGGAAGGCATTAAAAGCAAAATAGTTCACAAAGAGAAGTCGAGAAGAGGAAAACAGGGCACCATGTGGCCGCACGGTCCCCTCGTGCGTCCGCACATGTCCCTAGGAGCGTTTCGGGACGAAGTATGCCCAGACTCGTGTGCCCTCATGCTACACTCGTGCACCCGCGCGAGTACAAAGTCAAAGCTGCACATTTTGTTGACCGTGCATCCCCGTGCGACCGACCGGTACCGTTTGATAGAATAAAAATTAAGGCTATAATTGAAATTTCAAGTTTCTGGGCCAGGGCCAAGCCCCTGTGAAGGCCCAACTCGACATATATGAGGGAAGAATAGCTGAGACACATGGCATTCACTCCCATTAGGATCATTTTAGAATTTTAGATAGTTTTATAGAGGTTTTTGGGAGAGTTTTCCATCTCTCTCATTTGCTCTCTTAGTTCATAGTTGTTCTTCAATTTCAATACCCATTTCCAGCCCTCACTAGCCAAACTCTTAGTTAATTTCAGTATTTGAATGTTTGTTAATTGATACTCTTGTTTACTTAATGCAATCTCCACTTATTTTTTCCATCTAATTCTCTCATTCTTATTTCTTGCATTTTGTTCTTATAATCTTGTTCTTTATGTTGCTGGAAATTATTGATTACCATGATCTATTGCAAATTCTCTTGATGATTATTGATGTTTGTTGATTCTCTTGTTGATTTATTCCATTGTTCATTTCTCTTGCTAATTATCATGTTTAATTTCCATGCATGCCAAGTGTTTGATATTTTGTCTTATAGCTATGGAGTAGTGTTCTTGTATCTTGGTCATGGGTTGAAGTGTGGATGATCTGAGCCACTAATCCCTAAGGACAAGGATGGGTTAAGGATAAGGTTAAAATCGTTTCATTAACGCTAGGCTTTTGCTAGTGATGAGTGGACTTTAACAAGGTGAACATGATGGATTTTTCATGTTCCAAAGACCTTGGTCCTTTGCATTAGTCAAGTAGCCTAGGAACTTCAGAACGGGGTTAATTCCCCCCACTCAACCATTACACAAAGTGGGTTTGATTCTTTACGTGACAACCATTCATAATTGGGATTAGTAGTGTTCATAGGGACACATTATACTTCAACTCAAGATCAATATCCTTTAATCAATTGTGTTAGACATGATTGTCATGAGTGTGTCTTCAATCTAATTGAGGGTTTTCGTATGTGAGATAACCCTATGTCTGGCTGAGTTGTTAAAGGGCCAGTATTGGGCTTATGGTCTTAGCTCTTGTTAGTGGGTATGAAATATAAGTAACCCACTTCTATTATATTGTAAAAAACACTTACAGAAAAAACAATTAGTTACATTCTTTCATTTTTACATGATTCATAAATTCTTTCTTTCTTTCTTTTCTTGTTCTTCAAGAATCTTCACATGGTATCATAGAGCTAGTTGAATCCATGGCAGAAATCATCAACCCAGCATCTTCTACAACCACCAACAATCAGAATTCAGTCCATAAACCTCTAGCCATCCCCATTGCGGACAAGCTCAGCAGTGACAACTTTCTCACCTGGACATATCAAGTTATACAAACAATTAGTGGGCAGAAGCTTCAGCATCATTTAGAGAAAGAAAAAGTTCCAATTCAATTCCAATCTGAGGCAGATAAAGCTGCAGGAAAAGAAACTCAAGAGTACAAGATTGGAGAATTGATGACTATAATGTCAATTCTTGGTTATTTGCATCCATGGATGCATCCTTTAAGCATCGAATTCTTGGTTGCAAATTTTCTCATGAAACCTGGAGCAGATTACACACTTTTTTTGCATCACAAACTAGAGCCAAAATCAGGCAATTGCAACTACAACTTAAAACAGTAAAGAAAGTTGGGCCAAGTTCAGAATACCTTCTACAAATCCAGAAATTGGCAGATTCTTTAGCAACTATAGGAGCCCCTATATCAGATTCAAAATACACCAACATAATTCTTGATGGCCTCAATGATGATTATCACCCTTTCATCACTTCAATCAACACCAGAGAACCACCACTTTCCATTCCAGATCTTGAGGCTCTTCTAATGGCAGAAGAAGAGTTAATTGAGAGGCTCAAGAAACCTGATACATCCATGGTACAAGTAAATGTTAGTCAAGCTACAAATTCAAATTCAAGAAGCAGCAATTCAGAGAATCAGCAGATCAATTGGAATACCAATAATTGGAACAATAACAATTGGAACAACAACAACAACACAGCAAAAGGAAACACTGGAAATTCTGGAAATCAAGGAAAAAGAGGTCGACGAGGCAGAGGAAATGGCAGAAATAATTGGAACAATAACAACAATCGTCCCCAATGCCAAATCTGTGGCAAATTGGGGCATACTGCTGTCTACTGCTACTTCAGATTTAACCAACAAGCTCAAAATGCACAACAAAATTTCAACATTTCAAACAAAAATCAGCCACTGCCCCCCCCCCCTCCCAGTTTTCACAACCAAGGGCAATGATTGCTAATCTTTTTACACTTTCAGATCATTCTTGGTATGCAGATTCTGGGGCTTCTCATCATTGCACCCCAGACAATTCCAATTTACAGCATTCTATGGACTACCAAGGCCAAGAACAAGTCTACATAGGTAATGGAACAGGTATAGCTATTAATCATATTGGAAATTCAGTTTTACATCACATTCCTACTTCTAAAAGATACTATCTTTATGATTTATTGCATGTTCCTACTATAGCTCATAATCTAATCAGTGTGTCTCGATTTGCAAGGGACAATAATGTTTATTTTATGTTTTGGCCTGACTTTTGTTTGGTGAAATCTCAGGCTACCAATCAGGTTCTACTCAAGGGAACTTCAATTAAAGGAATGTATAGATTTGAGAAAGTTGATATTCCTAAAGATACCTCTATTCATGTGAATCCTATGGTTTTCAATTCTGTTTGCTTAAATTTAGATCTTTATCATAAAAGATTTGGGCACCCTACTGCCAAGATTGTACAAAACATAGTGAATCAATTTTCTTTGCCAATTAATAAAGTTGATAATCATGCTTCAGTTTGTCAATATTGTTGTATGGCTAAATATCATAGATTGCCCTATTTTTCTTCTGATTCTCAATATAATTATCCCCTACATTTAATTGTTTCTGATGTTTGGGGTCCTGCCCCAGTTGAATGTAAATCAGGTATGAGGTATTATGTTTCTTTTATAGATGTATATTCAAGACATACTACTATATACCTACTTAAACAAAAATCTGAAGTATTTCAGGCTTTCAAATCTTATAAGAATTACATGGAAAAACAATTAGGATGTTTTATTAAGATTTTTCAAACTGAAAATGCTAGGGAATACCTATCTAGAAGTTTTACTGATTTTTTAGCTCAAGAGGGAATACAACATAGACTTACATGTCCCCACACACCCCAACAAAACGGTTTAGCCAAAAGAAAAAATAGACACTTAGTAGAAATTGCCTTAGCCTTACTTGCTACTGCAGCTTTACCTCTTTACTTATGGGATGAGGCTTTTATAGCTGTTGTTCACTTCATCAACAGACTGCCATCTATAACAACTTCCAATAAATCCCCTTTTGAATTGTTATATAAGTCTCCCCCTGATTATACTTACTTAAGAGTGTTTCGATGTCTTTGTTACCCTCACATCAGACCCTATAATACTCATAAATTAGAATTTAGGTCACGACCATGTATTTTTATAGGGTATGCAACTAATCAAAAAGGTTATAAATGTTTGAAAAAATCTAGAAAAATAATTATTACTAGAGATGTTGTTTTTGATGAAAGTAGGTTTCCATCTCCTTCTTTTTTTTGCTAATGACACTAATCCTACAAGAGATACTTCAATTCCTAGCATTACAGAATTTTCTCCACAAATTTCGGCAATACCACCATCTTCCCTCCAACCAAGTTCACAAATACCACAAACACCTACAACTACAATACCTAATATTATTCCTACTGAATCAGCACCATCACAGGAACCTGAGACTACCACTTCTCCCACTGCTGAGCCTATTCCCATTTCAGGAATTGAAATAAATCTACCAATCTACCCACCCCATCCTACAAGGTCACATACACCTACAACGAACTCACATTCTATGCTAACTCGCTCTAAAACAGGTACAGCAGCTCCTAAGGCTCTTCAGGTAACTCACACTTCATCTAATCCTGATTCTAATATTCTGCCTAAATCAGTAAAGCAGGCTCTACAATCTTCCAAATGGTCTGAAGCTATGCTAACTGAATATAAAGCTTTGTTATATCACAAAACATGGACTTTAGTTGAATTACCTAAGGATGAAAAGGTTATTAGTTGTAAATGGATATATGCGGTTAAGAGAAATGCTAAAGGAGATATAATTCGGTATAAGGCTAGGTTAGTTGCTAGAGGTTTCATACAAACAGCTGGAATAGATTATGATCAAGTTTTTTCCCCAGTAATTAAACCAGTGACTATTAGGATCATTCTAACCTTAGCTTTATCAAAAGGTTGGCAGATTAAACAATTTGATTTTCATAATGCTTTTTAAATGGAAATTTAAAGGAGAATGTATATATGACCCAACCTCAAGGTTTTACTCACAGCAATCCAAATCTAGTTTGCAAGTTAAATAAGGCTATTTATGGCCTAAAGCAGGCTCCTAGAGCTTGGTATTTGACCATTACTGCCACCTTTCAATCTCTTGGATTTCAGGTAACCAAGTCTGACACTTCTTTGTTTACAAAATTTAATTCAAAATCTGTAATTTATATTCTTATATATGTTGATGACATGTTAGTCACAGGTAATGATGAAACAGAAATCAAGCATGTTTTAAACAAATTACATTCATCTTTTCTGCTAAAAGACCTTGGACAATTAAATTACTTTTTAGGCATTGAAGCAACTCATCATTCTACAAATTCAATTTCTTTAAACCAAACAAAGTACATACAGAATTTACTCACTCGAGCAGGAATGCAAGAGAGTAAATCTGTATCTACTCCCATGTTGAGTTCTTAGAAATTGGTAGCTAATACTGGAACCCCCTTTGAAAATCCTACTCTGTATCGTTCCATAGTAGGGGGGCTTCAGTATGCTACCATTACTCGCCCAGACATCTCATACCCGGTTAACAGATTAAGCCAGTTCATGGCAAACCCTTGTACCGAACACTGGCTTGCTGTTAAACGCATATTAAGATACCTTTCTGGGACTCAAACAAATACTTTAAATTTTTACAAGAGTAAGGACTTACGTTTTACGGTGTTCTCTGATTCAGATTGGGCGAGTGATCCCGATGATAGACGCTCCACCACTGGCTACTGCGTCTTCTATGGCTCCAATCTGGTCTCGTGGAAGTGTACAAAGCAGCTGATACGTATGCATCTTAGGTTGTTTTTAGTCTCAATTTCTCTTCATTATTATGTTATTCTTAGTGAATTATGGTTATTAATTGATCAATCAAACAAACTTAATGTTCTTTGAGTTGTGTTTGTGTTTTATAGAAATTCACTAAGAGTTTTAGGTGATTGAAGACCATTTGAAGAGAGATTGAAGCACAGAAGATGAAGAAAGGTCCAGAGACTACACGTAGTACGTGAGGCACTCTCGTACAACGTGGGGCAATTCAGCAAATTGGTGTATTTTCACAGAGAGCCCACATTATACGTGAGCTCCCCCATGTATAACGTGGGCAATTCAACTACACGAGGAGTTTTGACAGTAACCCCACGTTATACGTGGGAGATACACGTATAACGTGGGGACAATATTCACTTCCAGTAATTCATTTAATTCCAATTCAAATCCAAGACCAATTGAGCATCTATTCCATTCATTAATCAAGGGTATAATTGGAAGAATTAAGAGAAGATTGATTGAAGATTGAGAGAAGATTGATAAGCAAGATTAAGATAGAAGATAAGATTAAGATAAGATATGATTAAGATAAGATAAGATTAGATTTGATTTGATTGATAACTAATTTTTAGGATAGTTAAGCTATTGAAGATTAAGATAAGAAGATAAGCTTTGTAAAGATAGAAGATAAGATTAAGATAAGATAGGATTAGATTTGATTTGATTGATAACTAATTTTTAGGATAGTTAAGCTAGTTATATAAAGAGAAACTAACCACTAGGGTTAGCATATCATCTCAGATCTGATCTCAACACAGACGTTTTCCATTATTCTTAGATCTAGTTTTCATTATGCAAGGCTAAACTACTCCATTATTAAGGGTGAGGAGCTCTGTTCACCCGGTATGAGGTAGTCACTATGTACATTTGTTTATTAATTCATTGAGGTATTTTCAGTTATCTTCTATGCATGATTTAATTTTCTATTCTTCATCTCAATAGTTTAGAATC
>JASCZI010243478.1:0-11568 GCA_036250425.1 Stylosanthes scabra
TCAGAGCCTCGTGCTGATAACGTGTTATAAAATTGAAGCTATAGTCGAAGCTATAGTAGAACTAAAGCTATATAAAAGAGAATATAAGAAAAGGAAGAGAGAGAAATATATAGAGAGCAAGTATTAGAAATTCTTATTGATTTCTGGATATGAAAAACTTATGAAATCATAGCCCTATTTATAGTAAAAGATTTACTATTACATGAAAAAGAATGAACGGCTATGATTCATTTACTATGCAATATAGTAACTTGATTTAGAATGGACGGCCATGATTTATTGGATTACTATGCGGCATAGTACCGCATAGTGATTGGTGGCCGCAGCCCCAATCATTCACAACATAGACTTGATTTTACAAATTCACAATCAAAACTTGAAAGAAAGCTCTATAACTTTTGTGCAAGAATGCTATGTATATACATAGTTATCCGTATAAATATAATTTGAAAATATCAAATATATATTAAAAATATGAAAATTATAAATATATATTATATATTTATATAAATATATAGTGGCTAATTTTTCTGCATACATGACATTTTTATTTTTATTTTGGTATGATGTTCACTAACTGTTGATGTAAAAAATAAAACAAACACGTGAGATTCAAAAAGAAATTTTAAAAGGAAGAAAAACAAATAAAAAAAAATTTGGTGGACAGCTCTAGAGCTTATTTTGTTGTTGTTGACGCTGGTTGTGTGAGTTGCAATAATAAAGCTCCAAATAGTTGCAGTAATGAGTGAAAAATATGAATGTGCATGTTAAGCCATTTTGATTAAAAAACTCTTGTTTACGCTGGCATATTGGCTTCAAATTATTTGGTGATTCTAGTTACTGCTTTTCAAGAGTGAATTATTTAACTATACTAAAAAAATGTAATATAGTTTGAGTAGTAAAAGATTCAACAACCATACTAGGTATATATTTAAATTTAGATATTAAAATTAATTATTAAGTATATAATACATATTAAAATAAAATATAAATATCAAAAATAAATTAAATTATATATATTTATATATAATAGTTAATTAATTAAATCTAAGCAAAAGATATGAGGGCCAAAAAATAACCTCTATTGGACAGGGCATTTTTTTGAAAAGAATCCATATCGGGTACGTATCGGGTATGCGCAAAATACATCTGGGTACGCATCAGATAAAAAGAAAAATTGGATACCTTATGGGTATGTATTGGATATGGATGGATATGTTTTGGGTACGATCAAATTTTTCTTAAAAAAATTAATTCAAAATTATGTTATTTTGAGTCAATTTTTTAATTTTTTGTTCTAAAATTATTTAAATATGATATTTAATACGTTAAATTGAATATTGAAATGTCTATTTATAAATAAAATTTTATTAAATTAGACATAAAATATATTTATTAGTTAAAATATATTATTTATTTATTAAAATTTATAAAATTTACTTATTTTTTTATATATATACCTACGTATTCGTATTTTATTTTTCTAAATTTTTTTATATTTTGTACTCGTATTCGTACCGGATATAGGTATCGTACTGAATCTAAAGGATTAGAGATAACATTTTTTTATGATAGTTAAGGTGATTAGCATTAAAAAAATAAGAAAGAAAAAGATTAGGAAGTCTACATTATTATCAATAGAAAACAACACATAGTTACGGATGATAACTCATATAAATTTTGAATAATAATTTAATTTTATATATATGAATTACAGATGATAACTCATATAAATTTTGGATAATAACTTAATTATTAATTTCCTAATAACTCCTTAAAAACTAATGTACAATATTAATCATTAATAAGTGGCAGTGAACCAGTTATAATACATCTGTACTGTGTATAGAACAATAAAAATAAGAGAAATTCGATGTTCTCCATTCTTTTGAAATTGCTTAGATCAGAGGAAGAAGGCATTATCGACATTTAACAAGGTTCTTACCATCAATAATTGCAGCTGAAGCAACAAGAACCACAAACCACAACCATACAAATTAAAAGACTCCAACTTTATTTGAATGTCAATCACATCCATATACATTAGAAAATAATGCAGCAATATAATTGTACTTGATTTATAAACAGTAAAAGCTCACTTGCAGTTGATTTTAGATATTAACTTTACCATTGGTAATTGTAAAACAGTGAACCATTTACAAACAGGAACTTCAAACATTGGGTTATATTATTGTAAAGCATTAAGCAAAGTCTCAAAATATTTCTTGATTGCAAAACATTACGTGCACACTGATTTCTAAATTATATTCATTAAGTAAAATTATAAGAAAGGCGGAACTTAGCGGCGATTATTTTTTTTTCGTGGTTAACCACCGCAAAATGATTTTGTGGTGATATATAACAGCGTTGCTAAACGGTTTTGTGGCAACTTTTCATAATCTCGTCGGAACAACAGTCGCAAAATACAAAATACGACAGCGGTACATTTTTCGGCGATTAAGAATCCTCGCTAAATGGCGTTGCTAAACGGTTTTGAAAGCAAACTGATTTTTATATCAGATTCGTGAACCATGCTCCTCCATAGTGTACCAGTGGTGTCGTTACATCACATTAGGAAGCTCTCTCTTTTGGTAATTAATTCTGAAAGTTCCTTAGAAAAAATTTAAACCAGGGGATAGTCCAAGCTCATTCAGCATGTCTTCCACTCCAACAAGTCAACCCAACATTCAATATATATATTGCTACTAATTATGTGTATATATTGAAGTTTGTATAATATATAAGTTGTGTATTATTTTAAATGATATAAATTAAACTATTGATATTTTTATTAAGATGACTTATTAAATTGTGGTTTATATTTTATTTATTATTTATAAAAAAATATTTTGTTAACCATAAAAATTGAAGTTAACATTTTATAATTAATTATATTTGAGTGACATGAAATATTATTTTTATTAATTAATTTTTTATTATGATTTTTAATTAAATTAGAATCTAAATTAAAAATATAATAAATAAACCATTTTGCGATTGTTTCAACCTCAACCATCACTATATTTTTATTATTTATCTGTTTCGCACTGATTTTTGCATCAACCGTCGCTAAATTCAATTCATCTAATTTTACGAGGTTTCTAAATACGATAAACCATCGCAGAAACGGCTGATATTATCCATTTTATGGCGAATTATTCAACCATCACTAATAAATTGCCGCTATTTACGAAATTTATTGTACTGTAAAGTGTCCAAACATTACAGATTTTTAAACAATTTAATTGTTTTCTATCATTATTTGTCAAAGAATAAATAAATAAATAAATAAATAACATTTTGTGGAAGTAAAATAAATCAATTTCAAAAATCGAGAAACAGAGAAAAAAAAAAGCAACATTTCATGATCGCTAACTTACCTAGTCTACTAGCAGAGATTTATTAGTCTCAATTTTAAAATACTGATAAAAACCTATTAGTCTCAATTTTGGTGGCCTGCCTAACACATCAGCAAGTGACCTATTCAACCGGTTACAAAGGACACTTACTCCATTTTTGAGGGACTTTTCTAGAATTTTTTTTAATTTTTTAGAGACTGTTTTGAAATTTTCTAAATTTTTTGAAATTATTTTTTCTTTCATCCAATACAAAAGTAGGAGATTTTATTGTCTAAAAAAATAAACGTAGGACTATTTTTGGTATTTTAAAACCTAAAAACTAAAGTATTTAATTTTAAAAATTTCATATAATGATTTTTTAAGTGTTTATTATTTGACAACTACTTTCATAAAGATGCAAAAATTATCTTTTCATGAAAATTTGATTTTTAAGTCATGTTTTTTAAAAAATAACAACGTTTTTAAAATATACTAAAATATAAATATTCAATTTATGAAATATCTTCCTAAAAATTAATTTTAAAATGTTTTTTAATATCACCTTACTCTTTTACAAGCACAACATGGTTTTTTTTTTTTTTTTTTTTTTTCAATATGGTTGTATAATATTATGGAAAGCGTTTCTGCTATGCCCTGTACTTTAGAGTAACTCCGAAGTTTCTAGTATGAATAAATTGTGGGTCAGAATTTTGTCCTCTTGTAAATGAGTGAATGACTCTCTTATCTAGGTCTGACAATGGATAGGATAGAACAGGTTTAGTCTCAATTCTAACCCTACTCACGAATTGAGTTTTTATTTATAATTTAACTCTGCTCGTACTAAATCCAAGGATACCCAATTCTATAGGTGGGTTGACAAAAAATAACAAATTAAATAGTATTAAAAACTAATTAAAAGTCTTTTAAAAACACCACAATATCTTAAACATATAATTTAAAAGTGCAACTTAAATAAATCACAAACAACATAAAAATGAAAGAATCTTTTATATAGTCAATGTACAAAAAATATAAATTAAAATCATAATTGAGTGGTTAAGACTCTTTTTTATAATTAAGAGGTCATATATACTATTCTTAATTTTAACATTTTTTATAAAATTATATATTATATATGAAGTGCGAGTTGAACGAATAGGGTTGAGTCTAAACCCTAATCCTATCATACCCACGAGCAAATTCGGTTCGCAGAATTAGTATTGCCCCCGCTACTCTTAATCCCATGCAGTGAGACAAGCGGTCAGAAGGCGTCACAGACACAGGTTTTGTGGGTTTTTTTTTTTTTTTTTTTTAATGTCTGGAATAAGAGAGAATATATATGCAGATTTAGGAACTCGGGAATTGGAACGGTAAAGTATTATTGAATAATAATAATAATAATAATAATAATAATAATAATAATAATAATCTGCTTGATTTTATAAACCTATATTTTCAATTTATTTCATTAACTTTTGTTTTCAAAATTTTATAATAAAAATATTTCTATTTTAAGTTAATAACATTTTTTATTTGAGTTTAATTTTAACATACATATTAATAATATAAAATATTTTATACAATCATCTAATTATATATATTTTTAAATGAAAATTCATATTCAATATAGAAATATAATTATTTTTATTAATATAATATTACATAATTAGATGTAAATTTAAAACTTTTCTATACTAAAAATGAAAGACGTATCTTTTCTCATTGTGTTATTGGTATTACTAATACATTAATAATACTAGAATGACTATTAATCCTTGATGCTTGTTTTCAGTATGATAACTAATTAATATCTATCTATTTTATACTTTACTTAAAATTTATATTCGTTTGCATTTTATGCTCGTGTACCAAAACATGTGGATGAAAAAAATTACCACATGGAATATATTATCTTGGTATGTGTATTTTCTATATTTTGAAAAAAAAATACATCATTATACATATTAAAATACTTTTATAAATAATTATAAAAGATAAATATATCTTTTTAAAAGTTTAAATAACTCTTTTTTATTATTGTGAGCAAAAAATCATTTTGAGTATGTTTTTCTTATATTATTATTTTATATAGTAGAAAATTTAAGGAGATTGTCAACAATGAAAGGATGATTTGTGATCTTAGTATCAAAACGTATACATTTTTAATTGATTGTGCTCTTCACACAACATTCACATCGATGCTTTTTCCCTAGTTCTCTCGTAATATAGTTTTATATGAAAATATAAAAAATGCAAACGAGTATATTTAAACGAATATAAACTTTACGTAAAGTATAAAATATACGATAATGATAAAAGATTTATATTTTATAAATATTTTAAAAATAGTATATAGATTCAATTAAAAAATATATATATAGGCTTAACCACAAATTTAATTAGTAAAATTATAGAAAATTAAAGACTAGTCGAATAATTTAACCTAAAAATATTATGCTTCCGGTTTATGTCAAATAAGATTTATAATAATGTTAAAATTTTGGAATGATATGTTTGATCAAGCAAAAGTATGAACAGTAAAGAATTATTGAATAATAATAATAATAATGATAATAATAATAATAATAATAATAATAATATACTTTTTTCTCTAAAAAAATTTTTTTTTTGTTATTTTTTCAAATATTTCTCACGTTGCTTAATTGGTAATTGCTATGGTCCTCTTTAAAAAATGTATGTAACTTACCTTTGTTAACATATGTAATTATAATTGGTTTATGTGTGTGTTTTATAATTCTTCATTTAACTCCTCATATTTATTATTTATTACAAAGTATACTCTTCTTTATTTATTTTCATTTAACTCCTCATATTTATTTCTTTTTATTGAAAATTAACACCAATTAAGCTCATACTAACACTATCATTATTACACCCATCTTCTTCTCTCTTTTTCCTTTTTTATTATTCTTCACATTATTTTTTAATTCAAATCATCTTAGTTTTTAATTTCTATTATTAATTTATTGAAAAATTTATTTTGATCGAAATTTTTTTTTAATTTATAAAAATATATTAAACATCTAAATATACTAAAATTGATCATCTAAAATAAAAAAATGTTATCCAAAATACTTAAAGTGATCATTCGAATTTAAAAAATGAGATATTTGATTGATATTATTTACCAAATTATTGATCATTAATAATTTATCTAAAGAAAAAAAAGTAACGTGGGAGATATTTGAAAAATAATAAAAAAATCTTTTTTTAGAGATAAAGGTAAATTAAGAATGATAAGAAAAACCAAACATATTTTTACAAATTTCTGTCCTTACATATTTTTTACAAAAACCAAACACGGTTTTTTATTTTCTATCTTTGCTTTTTTTTATTATCTAAAATCTAAATACCCTAAACACAAACTAAACGCATTCCATCGCATTTATTTTCATTGAAAAATGGTCATGATGTTATTGAAACTAAATAAACCTAATATTAGTGTTTATATTTTTTTTAGGACCATAGCAATGTGTAATTAAGAAGTTTTTTTTCTTGACATTGTTTTTTAATAATTTTCAACAATGAATTATTTGACCTATAGTTTGATAACAGAAAATTTAAATCCTTATAAAATTAAAATCAAAGCAAAAAAGTATGTCTTTCTAATAAATTAAATAAAAAAGTAGTTATGGGAAAAAAAATAAACAATGATTATATTATAAATATATAAAAGAAAGTTAGTAACATATAGAATCAAGTTAAAAAATTACTTGTATGTATATATTTAATTAGAATTTTTTTTTCTTTTCTTGAAACCAAAAAAAAATTAAATACAATGTTAAATGGAAATATATTCACATTATAACTTTGTTTCTTTTATTTTTTTGCCAAAAACCTTACTTAATTTCTGATGTTTGTTAACAAAATTATTTAATTCACTCTTGATGATTTATTCCTAAATCACTTTGAATTCAAGAAATAATAAAATCATAATATAATTTTTTTATTCACCTTTAGTTTTATTTTAGTTCAAAATAAGTTGTTTCAATGAATTAATAATAGAAATCAAATACTAAGATAATTTGAATTAAAAAATGATGTGAAGAAAAATATAAAAGGAAAAAAGGAGAAGAAGATGGGTGTAATAATGGTGGTGTTAGTATGAATTTAATTGGCATTAATTTTAAATTAAAATAAATAAAGAAGGATATATTTTGTAATAAATAATAAATATGAGGAGTTAAATGAAGAATTATAAATCATACACATAGATCAATTATAATTACACATGTCGATAAAGGTAAGTTATATACAATTTTAAAGGAGAATCATAGCAATCACCTAATTATTATGGTATGTGATTATTTTATTAAAAAAATACGTGATCTAATATCTATAAATGCATGATGATGAATATTTTGTTTAGCAGAAGACTTCATGATGCATAATATTTTTTGTTTTAAAAAATACTTATGTATGTATATAATTGTAATTATAAGGGCGTTTATGGTTTAAAATTTATTGTTTAGGATTTAAGATTTAGAATTTAGTATTTAGGATTTATGATTTAGAATTTAATATTTTAGATTTAAGATTTATAATTGAAAATTTAAGGTTTAGAATTTAGGAAAATCATTTAAAAAACAGCTAGAAGAGTCATAAAAAAATCGATAAGACTCATTAAAAAAGTCAATAGGTTTGATAGAAAAGTTGCAAAGGGCGAGAGTTAGGGATGGCAATCATGACCGACCCGAACCGAACCGAACCGACCCGCCCCCAACGGGGCGGTTTTTTCAACGTATTGACCGGGTTCGGGGCGGGTTTGGGTAAACCCGTTATGTCTTCCTGTGGGTATGGGGCGGGTATAGGTATTGGTCGCCCCGCCCCAAACCCCGCGCCGCCCCGCCCCGTTTCTATATATGTATGTAGTTTTACAATTCTAGCCTTGGTTAATTAGAGGTGTTATGTTATATGGATGGATAAATTTGTAATTTTATTTTAGAATCCTATATATGTTTGAATTCTGTTTGTTTGTTTGTTTGATGGTGAGTTTGTAATTTTGTACTACTAAGTATCTATAAAATTGTCTAGAATTGAACCTAATTTAGTAATTTGCATATACCCGTGGGTTTGGGTATGGGGTGGCATGTACCCGTGGGTTTGGGTATGGGGTTAAAAATTAGATACCCGTGGGTTTGGGTTTGGGTATGGGACAAGAGATAGGTATTTAGAACGGGTTTGGATACTTAAATACCCGTCCCGACCTGACCCATTGCCATCCCTAGCGAGAGTTGCTGCCTGGCCGATACACAAAAAATTGGTACTGAGTTAAAATTTTTTGAATTGTTGAATTGATTGATGTTAGCTAAATTAAAATACACAAATTTTATCTACATGGAGCTGTTTAACTACAAATATTTTCCAAAATTTAAATACATAACTATCAAAATTATTTATAATTCTTTATATCATTGAAATATTAAATAATAAGTATATTTATTATTATTATTATTATTATTATTATTATTATTATTTGATTAAAAATATAGTCCACGAGTGTAAAACATTTACATATTATATTACTGCCTATGATTCAATTAATTTTCTTTATTTCTAACCAAAACAAATATTTTCATAAAAAAAAAAATGACCACATGTCTTACTTTGAAGATATCCTAAAAAAACGTACAACTCATGGCTTTAATTGCATTAAGGACAATGACGGTCAACGTCACCAACATAAAACGTCTGGTAACCATGCAGTTGAGCGCTTTGCGTGTGAACCCAGGTGAGTTTGTTCACCAAACATATTTATAATTACATTACACCCACACATTTATTTTAAGGAAATGTCTATAATAAAAATACTAAAGTCTTCTAATGAGAATATTAAATCTTAATCATTGATTTGTGCTATTAAAATCTGATGAGCAATCAAAGAAAAAAGAAAAATTCTCATTAAAAAATTTTTCATGGTAGAATTTTTCTTATTTTAATATAAATCTAAACGCTAAATAATTTTTTTTTAATATAAATATGAACCCTAAATAATATTGAAACTTTGAATATACCCATAAGGAGAGTGATACATTTGATCGGTTTCAGTACTATGAAACAGAAACACAACATCACATAGTTATACATTGATTAACAAGCTTCTAGAAGATTTTATGCAGCATTACAGTAGTACGTACACGGTACATCGTGCATATATCTATGCCAACTTCTAGAAGATATTATTACAGACAGAGAGTACATTCAAACTGGCACACATGCATACATATATTTTACAATAACATTGACTTAGCGGGCACCGCTATGGAGGATATATATATTGTTACTCACATCTGATATTCAAGCAGGCTGCTGAATTTGGGTACCCAAATAACAGTATCAGTTGCAAGAAAATGACAAATGGGCTCTGTTCCAGGCTTAGTGTTAAGCATCTTGAAGGCAATATGATTTGGGGCCCAGTGTGAAGTATCGGTGTGACAAACTGCTATTGCTTTAACATTTATTCCATCATTACTTGCCACTAATGGAACGCTATAAGACCTTGTATCTACCTTGTGGCATAAATACACAGCATAGGGGTAATCCATTTTATGGCACACTATTGCTTTTTCTCCAATTTTCATAGCTCCTTCCGCCGCTATACTGTATTCTGATCTTGTGTTTCCCTTTCGAATTCGGTGGACACTAGCCTTATGTTTTTTCCAAGTTTTGAAACAGCAAAATCCAGCACCGACTCTAAAGAAGTGGCACAATATACCTCTTCTCCCTTTATGGCGGGTTTCTCGCAAAGTGCAAGTGTTTGTCTCATTGATCCCGCATCAGTTGAGTCAGCTTCTATGTTGAGGCGCTTCAAGATCTCTGGGAACCTGTTGCTAGAAAATGGAATGGCTTTTGAGATTTTGTCCGGTAAGAAAGTGAACTCACTCGTGGGCTTTATAAGTCCTAGGATGAGTTTTTTTCCAGGAAGAAGATCACGTTCAAAGAAAAATGTGCCATTTGATACTCTGGGTTTGTTATCGTCCTCCGTCTTTTTGTCATGGTAATACATTTTGAAGGCGTCAAGGTTTTGGTATAGAGTTCTGATGGATTTTTCAAGTGTATTTTTAAATTTGCTGTGATCATCATAAAGGTCTAAGATAAAGACGCCATTTGGTACTTCTCCTTTGCTGCTTCTTGTTGCTTGTTGCTGAACAAGGGCTCCACTTCTCATTGTTCTCAAATCTAATAGTTAATAAAAACCAATCAGATAGCGTATGAATAATTTGCATACCATGAATATTCATGTTTACAGTGGATTTAGTGTGAAGTTAAATATTAAAAATTGTTAGATAATTTCAGGGCAAGTTACTAAATTAAAAGAAATAGAATAAATATTTATCAAATTATACCAATTAAAAAATATCAATTTGTACCATTTTATACATCTATATGTAATTGTGGTAGGCTATACGGACTTATTGAATCCATGGTAGTCTACATCTTAAAGAAATTTAAAATTTGGGATGCATGGTAGTCTATAAATGAGTTAAATTAGTTGGAAAACTAATCTAACAATGGATTAATCAGTTATAAACTAGTGTGGTTTTTAATGATTAATTGATTTAAAGTAATAAAATAAATTTTTTTAAATTTATATATTTTGTATGTAAATATATAATTTTATTATATTTAATTTAACTCTGATTAAACTTTTAAATTTTTAAACATTCAGAATTTGTTTGGGTGTCATCATTTGACTAAAAAATATTTTTTGATAAATTTTTTTTTATAATTTTTTAGTATGTTTGAGAAATTTCTAGAAAATATCTTTTTTCAGAAAAAAATATATTTTAATATACTAAATAAATAAAAAGTACTTCGATGTTGTTATATTAAAAAATAATTAACAAATAAATAAATATTATTATATGAGATATTCAAACGTAAAATTACGTGAAAAAATCTTTTAAAACATAAATAATTTTTAAGAAACTCGTCCGAAGGGGCTTTAGTTAAACCAATTCAATTACCTGTTGGATTTTTACATCCTTGTTTAAAACAACCTACAAATTAAAGAAGAAGAAACTTTCTAGTGTTGAAAAACTTGTACAATGGAATGTACATATTGCTTCACAGTTCACAGTATTCATGTAACTCACCAGCAGGAGGCTGCACAAGAAGGTCCTTGAAAGCTTTAGGCATGGGAGTGTTAGGCCACAGTGTTTGCCAGTAATGTTCAGCAGGAAGTGATGCTTGGACATGGCTTCCCAGA
>JASCZI010243481.1:0-11544 GCA_036250425.1 Stylosanthes scabra
ATATATATATATATATATATATATATATATATATATATATATATATATATATATATATTTATTTTTAACTGGACAAATTAAATTAATGTCTGATCTAATCATATTAAATTTGAATTTGTAGGCTGAGCTAGAAAGAGGAGAAGCAGCAAGCTCTATTGTATGCTACATGAGGGAAAATGGTGTAAGTGAGGAATGTGCACACAAATACATCAACAATTTGCTAGATGAGACATGGAAGAAGATGAACAAAGACAGAGTCACCAATTCTCCATTTTCAAACTCTTTAACTGAAACTGCAATGAACCTGGCTAGGATTTCTCAGTGCACTTACCAATATGGAGATGCTCATGGAGCACCGGATGCTTCAGCGAAGAATCGAATTCGTTCTTTGATAATTGAACCTCTTGTACTATGATAATTTTATTTTTATTACAGAATCATTTAGCGACCAAATAAATTAAATTAGCAATTTTTGTAACAATTATTTTTTCTAAAAATGCTACAGTGGCCTCGTGTATTGTATTACATTAACACGTACCTCAACTAATACTTAGTTATAAATGTTAGCTATATTAATATTAGCAGGAAAATGTTGGCTATATTAATATTAGAAGATAAAGAAAGTAGTTACAAAACTATTACTGTAACTAACTCTAACAAACTTCCCTAATATATCTTCGTCTCATATCAATATTGTAATGAGAATAACTCATCATCAATAAAAGAGTATAATTCAGCTCATATTTTTCTTTCTTGCTTTACAAGCTAATGCTGTTTCATAACTTTTCTCTTCTCTTTTGCATCAATTCTGCAGAACCTTCTAACTAATCACACAAGAAGATATTAATTAGAAGTTCTTAACAAACAAGGCAATAAATTAAGAGCATTTCCATTATATTATAAATGTAATGTTATATGTATCACTATACACCTCCATATATTTTATTTATAACACGAAAAATATAAACATCAGTACGGAAAAATTATAAAACAAATGAATACAACATACGATAGCAAAGAAACAGTTATGTATAGCACAAAAATAATGTATCTCAACAAAGATCAAAATAAAAGTAGAAAATAAAGGATGTATGGAGGTGTATAGTAATACATATAGATTAATTTATATTATGATATATATAAGTTCATAACCTTCGTTGGGCCCACATATGCATGCGGCATGCATGGAGCCTTAGATCTTAGGCCAACTCCAACGGAGTTCCAAGTCGGACACAAGGAGGGATTAGGTTAGAACTCGAACTCAACCGTTGGAAGAAGAGAATTGTGAGTGCCTCTGCCGAGGAATTTACTTTTTCTTGAAAAAAGTAATAAAATAATATAAATATAATGGTAACCCAATAAAAAATATTAAATTAATTTATATCATGTACACACTTTCATTTTCACATCTTTTTTCATTCCTTCTAATATTTTTCAGATTTCTCCTAGTACCAAAAATGGATCCAAATCAGTTTAACAATTTTTTAAATTAGTTACTAAATTATTCTCAAAATCCAAACATCCAATAATCCCAACCTTCAAATTCTCAAAATCCAAACCAGAACTTCATACTACCTAATACGTTTTCAAATCAAAACCCACAAAGTATGATAATTTCAATTTTCATGTCCCTTATAATAGTCAACAATATATTTTTCCACCACATAACCAAAATGCACAAACACCCATCCCCTTAAATTCCGATACATTCTGGTCCGAATTCGATTATGCGAATCCTCGTGGATTGGATGCCATCGATCTCAATGATGATGAAATTAGGAATGAGAGACAAAGTAGCACTCCACTATGGCAACGGAAAGATGATGAAATGCTGATTAGTGCGTGGTTGAATATTTCAACTGATCCTATAGTCAGTATTGACCAACAAATTGACACATTTTGGAATAGGATCAAAAGTACTGTGAAGATTGCAACTAAGAAACGATGGTATAAGTTCAGTAAAGTAGTTGCACAATTTGTTGGCTGCTATGATCAAGCTACTCGAAACATAAGGAGTGGTTCAAACACTAATGATATAAAGGAGTTGGCATATAAAATCTATTATATGGTCAGAAATTCACTTTCGAGAGGCACTGAAATATGCTTCGTTTGGAATAAAACTGGAGAAGTTAACTACCAACGCAAAGCGAAGGATCCAAAAGAACTAAGGTCACTTCGGCTCGAGCATACTCATCGTCATCAAACCTAGAGACACCGTTGGCTGAAGATGCTGGTATTGACTCACCCGTGTGCCCGCAAGGATCGAAGAAGAGCAAGAGAAGGGGAAAGGGAAAAGCAGAAATGTCTGAAAATCTTTGCGAGACAAAATCATCCATTGTCAAGAAACTTTCTCTGATAGAGGATTTCAATATTGTTAGGGAGAAAGAATTATTAGAGGAAAGGGAACACATAGAGAAGCTTATCTTGGGTTTCTAACAATAATCCTCGAGATTGTAGCATCTACAGACTTTTGGATATGGCATTCATTTTTTTGGAGTTTTTAGTTTAAATAATGATATAAACGTGTTGGATCACTCACCTGTGTTCAATGATATTTTAAATGATCAAGCTCCAGAGGTAAATTACATTGTGCATGATAATAACTACACTATGGGATACTATTTAGCGGATGATATTTATCCTGAATGTGCCACCTTTGTCAAATCAATATCAAGGCCACAAGGGGAGAAACGCTAGTTATTTGCACAATACCAAGAAGGGCAAAGAAAAGATGTGGAAAGAGCATTTGGAGTGTTGCAAGCACGTTTTGCAATTATACGTGGTCCAGCACGCCTTTGGAAAAAGAAGAAACTTGCGAACATAATGAGAACATGTATAATAATGCACAACATGATTGTTCAGGATGAAAGAGACACTTATGCAGGAAATTTTGCTCTTGGCCATAAATACGACAATGTTGATATCACAACCTCAGTTGGGAGAGGAGAGCTTTACACTATACCATCAGTTTCTACAAAGAAATGCCCAACTTTAAAATAGGCAGAAGCATCAACAATTTAAATAGGATTTGATTAAACACATTTAGCATTTTCACAATGCACGTCGTTAATCGTGGACTTTAATTATATTTTATTTTACTAAGTCATGTTGTTAATTAGTTAAAACTTGAATTATGTATTATGTATTGTTCTTATTTATGAAATTATTAATTTTTTTGTCATATATTAATTATTTTATAATAATACATTATTATTAATCTACACATTATAATAATATTATTAAAAAATAATTTTAATTGACTTTTTATTTTTATTTTAATTAATTAGATATGTAGGGTCGCAGCAAGGACCAACATGAATTTCTTACATTGGAGAAGATAGGGAAAATTTGAATTCCTAATTACTATTTATGATATAAAAACTGATGTAAAATTATTTTTTTTTATGACAGATGGGCTAAAAATGCGAACTTGGATGAATTCTTTATTGAAATTCGTCTTAAAAGAAAAAGTAGCTATAGATCTAGACTTCTAGTAGCTACTTTATAACAACACGCATGGAACCTGTTATTTGCTGTTAAAAATTTTAAAAAAATATATATATAAAAACTAAAAGGAAGAGAGAAACAATAAAAATGATAAATAATAATAATAATAATAATAATAATAATAATAATAAAAATTCTAAAATGATGACAATTTAAGTGTGTTTTAATAAAGACAGGTCTCTGAATTTATTAGAGCCTAACATGTGGAAGGTGGGTCCATGCTGGTGAATGGCTAAGTCCTTAACGAAATTTCAGAAGAATAAACGGTGTTATATTAAGTTTAGAGTTGGGCCAAAGTGATATATTGGGCCATTCACTAAAATTTGGGTTTTTAACAAAAAGAAAATAAAAATATCTCCTAGCTATTTTTTTATATGTACTGAACTTGTTGAACTTTTTCTTTTATATTGTAACAAGTGGATTTAAAAGTTTTTCTCACATGTGCAAATGTGTCTTATTTTTCTGAATCGCAGGTCCCTTGATGAACCTTTATGATGATACATTAATGTGTCATAGTTTATTATTTATTGTTATTTTTTTAATGTAATGGTGACAATACCTTTAATACGTTGGATTAATTGTAGTCACCGAAAAAAAATTAATTATACCAATAAAAATTTATTTTTATTGTTAATTTAAGTGAAACTTTATTGTTATTGTTATGTAATGAAATTTTATTAAATTTAAAAAATAGTAGAATTTATTTAGGATTTCTATAAAATTTAATTTTTATTGTTAATTAAAAGACTCTGTAATGTTATAAAAAATTGTTATAAAGTGAAATCTTTCCAAAATTTTAAAATATAGTTAGGGTTCAATAAAATTTGAACTTTACTGTTAATTTAAAAACGATTTAATGATGACAATTAATTTACAAATTCTTATAAGTTGAAACCTTTTTAAATTTTAAAAAATAGTAGAATTTGTTTAAGATTTTCGCCCAAATTTGATTTTTTTTTTAAAATTTAATAGCACAAATTATGAGATTGTTCCAATTAAACAAAAAATTTAAAGAACTTATTTGATTTAACAGTAAGTAAGTTATATAGATTGCTCAAGTCAAAAAAAAAAAAAAAAATGTTATAGATTGCTTTCAATTGAAAGGCCAAATTTTTTCACATAAGGAAAAGACATGAGATGGATAAGACCTCTTTCATTTAAACCAGAACTGCTTCATGGTCTTGTAAAAAAGTCCTCATTCAATCTCTAAAGGAAAAGGTAACGTAACCTCATCCATTATAAAAAAAATTTCATCATAATTCATAAACCAAAAATATATATATATCATCACGCAAAATCAAGCTCAAGAAGCACTTATAAGCTCAAATAAAAAGAGGCCTAAAATCCCATCCAGCTTCAATTCGGTGTGGTTCAACCGTTCAAGCATAACAATCATCATCGAGCATCACAAAATAGTTAAAACAAATAACCAAAATCAAAACGGTTTCCACTCAATTCAATTAAATAAACAATAAAGCATACCATGAAAATTTAAATTTCAAGGATCTAATGTAAATATTTGAAATGGAAAAGCCTCTATCAATTAAGCCAAAATGCCCCGACAGGAGAAGAACCAGGATCCCTAGCCCGTAACCTCTTCCTGCTATGCTTAGCTTCAGAACGAGCATCGGCACCTCTGAATTTGCGTCGTCTCCTCTATCCAGCCAGCATCGTCGCCGAGCAGAGTCTTTAATCTGCCCAACATCCTTGCCGCGCCCTTTCTTCCGTCAGTCCAGCAACGACGCCGCGCCGACTCCTCCGATAGCTGCATCCAATGCATGTCGTGTCTCCTACTCGTCCCTTAGCCGCACCGACTCCATCAGCCCAGAATCCATCGATTGCCGCCGTTCCTCTGTTAGTCTAGCAGCTGGCTCTTGTCGCCTTGCCTCCTCCTCCATTGGCCCCGTATCAATTGCCACCTCCGGTGACGCCGATGGTTGTAGTGATACCAAGCTCGGTTCTCTTCAGTGACGCTGCTGGTTGCCTCCTCTGTCCGCCACTTACTTGGTTTCCTCCGCTGCCGATCCGCCTCCTTCTTGCACTTGTCTGCTCTATAAACTGATGTCGGATCTGTCAGAGTTGCCGCCTCTCCTCTTTCGTCCTGATCAATCAATTAGGGAATTAGGGTTCATTTAATTATCGGGTTTCTCTGAAACAATCACAAATAAAATGTTTGGATTAATATTTTTTGTGATATTCAAGCATTGCTTCTTAATTTTTTTTTTTAAATATAATGAGTTGAGCCCAATAAAAATTACAAGCCCAGACCACACTTAAGAAACGAAAAAACACAACACCGTTCAAATTGCTACTTGAAAACATTAACTACCCAATTTAAGATGTTCAGTTGTCACACATTTATTAGATTGAATTAGTGTCCTCATTCGAAGACAGACCCATTTTCTTCATACTAGACCTAATAGGGAAGGTCTACTCTACATTATAACTATTTTTCAACGAGCACATTTATGTGATCTAATGAGCTGTTGACATGTAGCATTATTGAGCTAAAAAAATGTGTCTGTCATAAATTCAGAATGACACACTTGTCACTTATCACCTAATGATAAATTCAACCCATGTGTCATCACTAGAAGACAAAATGACGTCATCATACTAGAATTTTCATAATAATAATAATAATAATAATAATATAATAAGTTTCCTGATTTCAATGTGGGATTGTGTTTAAACAATTGTTTTAAAAATCAGACCGGATCGAACCGGCCGGTCGAACTGATTTAATCGAGAACCGGCCACAATCACGGTCCGAATGAGATATAAAAACTGCCATCATGAAAATCGAATTTGAATCGATGAATCGGCCGAAAATCATTCGGACCGAACCAGGATCCAGCCAATTTTCTATCAAAGAAAAGAATTAACTCCAAAATATTAGAGTTAGGTTTCAAACCCCTTACCTCCAAGGTGATAAAAGGTATGTTAACTACCAGGCTACACAAGAATTCAAACATATGAAGGCAAAGCATTAAATATATTACAATCTTCATTCCAACTTGTTTATATTTATTTGTTCCTTTTAATTTGTACTAACTTATTTATATATTAATTATATTTTTTATCTCTTCATCATTATTTATATAAAAATAAATTTAATTAAGTATTTATAAATTAAAATACAAACACTTATTTTTAATTTTTTCTATGATTGTAATATTTACTAATATTATTTTTCAATAAATACATGTATATAATAATATAATATGTATAAACTAATTAATAAAATATTAAAATATAAAAATAATTATTATTTTAATATAAAAATACTTAATACTAACTTTGTGTATTGTATTTAAGTGAAATTATAGCATTTTAATTGATTTAGTACTTTAAATTTAGAAAACTATTTAAAATCTATAGGATGATATAATTAGATTTTATATTTTTATATTTATTTTATATTATTTTATTATAAAATGGTTCCTATTGAATCGATTAAACCTATAAAACCTCTAATTGATAATTCAAAACCTTGGTTCAAACACTCTGTCTGAACTCCCCTCCCTCCCACGCCTTTTTTCGCTTTTTTTGTGTGGACAGGTTCTTTTTGTTTTGTTTAATTGGTGATGAAGTGGCAGATAATCTTTTGTAACGAACTACTCGAATTGTATCCAACTATCCATCATGCAATTGGAATCAAATTAGTAAGGCAAACAAAACGTGAAAGAATAATAAATTAATTAATAATAGTATTAGTATACTATATACGTACGTGGCATCTCTCACACGTGCTTGGAATCAAATTAGTAAGGCAAACAAAACGTGAAAGAATAATAAATTAATTAATAATAGTATTAGTATACTATATACGTACGTGGCATTTCTCACACGTGTTTCAGAGTTACTTCTTACTTGCCACAAAGTTAGCACCTATAATAATCCCTTTATGTATATAAATGTTATCCAACTCCCCTCAATTTCGCACACAAAAGTATACAAACCTCTTATGTTAACTTCCATAACAATGGCACTAGTCAATACCATGTTACTCCATTCCTCCTCCTCCTCCACTATTCTTATTTCAAACAAACATAAAAAACGAGTGGAACCTCTTATTAGTAATCATAGGATTATTAACGGCGGTTCTCGGATCCGATGCGTGGCAGCAACCACAGCCGTTGTTGCTCAAAGAAAATCAGCAAATTACCAGCCTAACCTCTGGTCTTACGACCTTTTACAGTCCTTAAAGCATGATTATTCGGTAATAATCAACCACGGTTTAGTTATTTTTTAAAATCTTAAGTATTATTAAGTGTCAGAAAAATAATTATGTATGTTTCTTCTTTGACATATTTATGTATTTTTACCAATCGTTTTATATTTTTTTAAATAAACAATTTCATAATATATTATTAAAGTTTGTAGCGCAAATAAAAAGGATTTTTATTTAAAATTGGTTATATATTAGCTGTGGAAAAAATTAGTCATTAAATTAACCATCAATATAAAATATATATTAAAATATAAAATATATATTAAAAATAACTTAAATAATATTAATATATATACACACAAATACTTAGTGACTAATTGAGTCATTAAATTTTAATATATAAATAATATTTTTATTTAAAATCTCAAGCTAGCATGCTTTTATAAAGATATTAGTAATATAATTTTCAATTATATTAGGTATCCAATAAAAAAAGTCACTCATCAATTAGACAATCAATAATATGAAAAAAATTATTTATAATTAAATATTTTATATTTGTTTTTAGTTTGATTAATATTGACTAACTAATTGTTGATTTTTAACCATACTCTTTCTATCATTTTTCTTTGTAATATGTAGGATTTGATATACGTTGATTTAAATAGGAATTTAAGAGAGGAAGTGAGGAGAATGATAAGGCAGAACCATGATAATGGAGAAGAGATATGGCATAAACTGGATCTAATTAATGATGTGAAAAGATTGGGTCTGAGTTACCACTTTGAGAAGGAGATAGCAGAAACACTTGATATGTTTGTGTCTACTACCAGTGGCAATTTTGTTAATACCAAGAGTCTGCACGAAACCGCTTTAAGCTTCAGGCTCCTAAGAGAATATGGCTATGAAGTCTCACCAGGTAAATATAAACAATGTTAAGTAACCAATAAAAATTTAACTAACATCAACTAATAATATAAATTCAATATTCTATTTTTTTATGTTTCATATGTTTTGTTTCTAAAAAATATAAAATTAACTTATTATTGGTTGTTTTAAATTTCAGATGTTCTATAATTATCATTGTGAATGTTCTATAAATAATGATTACTAATATTTTATTTTTTTTACTAATTTATTGGTTAGGAAATTATTGGTTACGTATATTTTTCCTTTATATATCTTCTCAATCTTTATATGAGAAATTATCTAACTATTTAGTTGATTTTACTATTTTTTCAAAATTATTATTCATACATCTTTTAACTCTTAACTTTAAATTATAAATTTAAATTCTAATTTTTTTAAGACAATGTTTTTTCTAGAACTGAAAATTAGTTATATATATATTGTTGTCGCTTTTTTTTGGTGTCTCTATCTGTAATTTTATATAATTATTATATGAATAATGATGCATACCCATAATTTAAAATTATTATTGTTTAACTTAATATATATAACATTCGATATTATTATATATTTAATTTAATTATAATTTATAATGAAAACAAAAACTAAAATAATAAAATTATGACTATCTATCACTAAAATACTATAATCGTCAAATTTTTACCGTAATTATATATTCCAGGTTAGATGTGTTGGTGTGTTGTTCTCCTTTGTTTGGGGGACTCTAACTCTCTAAGGTAGGAAGGATCACAATGGATTGTGTAGATATATAGGGGATTTAATTATTAAATTGCGGATCCAACTACGGTATGGGTGGTTTCTTTATGACCAAATAAAACACCAATTTTATCTTTCATGTTAAATATACCATAGATAAATTACTTCTTCAAATTTGAAAGTATTAATGAGTAATATTAAGGAAATAATAATTGAAAAGTTATTTTATTTAAATTAATATTAATAATTATATATTTACTATATCTAGAATTATCATTTATTTTTATCAATAATTAATAAATACAAAATATAAAAATAATAAGATAGAAAGTATAAAAAAAATTAATCTGTTTTGAGTTATATTTAATTGGTTATCAAATATATTTTCCAATAATACTGATCATCACTTAAAAACAAATTAATGGGTAGTGAAACATGTTTGATAATCTCATAATCATGATGCAGATGTGTTTGAGAAATTCAAGGACAAGAATGGTAACTTCAAGAAAAGCCTTAATAAAGATATGAAAGGAATGTTGAGTCTATACGAGGCATCGTTTCTTGGTTACGAAGGAGAAACAATTTTGGACGAGGCTCAATTATTCGCGACATTCCATCTCAAGAACTTAATCATCAATAATGATGAAGATAATAATCTCATATTATTAGAACAAGTGAAACATGCATTGGAACTTCCTTTGCATCGTAGAATCCAAAGATTTGAAGCCAGATGGTATATTGAGGCTTATGAAAAAAGAAAAGACGCAAGTAGGATATTGCTTGAAGCAGCTAAGTTAGATTTTAATGTTGCTCAATCAACACTTCAAGAAGATCTTCAAGAAATCTCAAGGTAAATAATATAATCATTTTAATTTATACTTAGCTTTATATATAATGCTAAATTAACAATTTTCTGAAACATATTTATTTTTTTAGTTTTTAAATATAATTAAAAATATTTTAACTATTTAAATTAAAATACACAATAAGTTATTATAAAATCATATTTAAATGGATTATGCCGTATTATCAAAAACTAAATTCATAGGAAGTATGTGAATAGTTATATTTTTAATGTTGATGTTGTGGTTCAAGTGTGAAGGTTAATTCCATTCCTTTGAGAGCAAAGAGAACTGAGAAGTTTATAAGATTAGAAATTTACTTAATTGACACCTTAAGATTTTGAGTTAGATGTGTGTTTTTTCATCTAATATTTCATCACTTGGTTCCTCCTCAAAGTCCCTCCGACGTTTTGACGGTTTTGCTTCCTATGGCAGCTCAATAATTGGAATAGATAAAAATTAATGTTATTTTTATAAATTAAGATTTTTATTATAATTCTGTTCAAACTCTAATTATTACGGTTATTATAACATGAAGGTGGTGGAAGCAAATAGGATTAGCGTCAAAGTTAAGCTTCAGTCGAGATAGGTTAATGGAGTGTTTCTTTTGGAGTGCTGGAATGGCGTTTGAGCCTCACTTCAGTGATCTTCGCAAAGGATTAACCAAAGTCGGTTCCTTCATTACCATCATTGATGATATCTATGATGTTCATGGAACCTTGGATGAGCTAGAGCTATTCACTGCAGCTGTAGAAAGGTTAGTTATTTATTTCTTCATCAATTCTGATATTTTCTTAAATAACCAATTGGTCAATTATTTAATTTGTTGATTGAATAATATACATGATAACTGATCAAATATAACTTATTTCATTCAGTTGGGATATTAAAGCAGTTCAAGTTCTACCAGATTACATGAGGATATGCTTTCTAGCGCTCTACAACACTGTTAACGAATTGGCCTATCATGTCCTTTACAACCAAGGACTAGATATCCTTCCCTATCTCACCACAGCAGTAAGTGTAATAATTGTTCGCTAAGTGTTAGTATTCAAATTAATCTCTTAAATTCTAGGTGTATATCAAATTAATTATTAAAGATTTATTGACTCAATTTAGTTTAAATTCTTAAAATTTGCATCTGTAACTCACCGTTATGTTAAACCAATTGTTGTCTAGGCTGAAAGATCGTAAGTCACGAATACAAATTGAGAACTAGCTAATGCTAAGTTATAAATGCAAACTTTTTTTCACAAATGCAAACTTTTTTTTTTTTTTTTTGTGGTATAATTTGCAACATCAAACTAATTAATGGTTTTTGAATTATAGTGGTCAGATATGTTGAAAGCATTCCTAATAGAAGCGAAGTGGTGCAAGCAGAAAAATATACCAAAA
>JASCZI010243482.1:0-11536 GCA_036250425.1 Stylosanthes scabra
CTTGGGTAGTAACTTGAAGTTTCTAAAGTATCATTATGGCTATCGGTATGACTTGGTATATTGATTGATTTCTCTGAGGCATTGACTGTTCGATGTCACTCTCTGTCATCGTAATTCCTTGGAGTAGTACATTTGCATTGTAATTCTCTGTCACATTGAGCATGTTATGTTGAGAGTTTGAATGACATGTAATTTCTTTTATCACTTCATCATATTTGCTTTGACCATGAAACCAGTTTGATCCTGTATTAGGAAAAAGACATAACAAGCATCTCAGATTATCACTGAACCATCACAATAATGTATTCCAAGTATTGCCAGCAGAATTTGGTATATAGCTAACAAAAGTTACATTTGAATATTGAATATAACCAAAGTTCACATAGGTAGCAAGTGAGCTCACACCAAAATATCAGATGATTGATTTCTTTGATGAACTATGAGTAGTAACATGCACTATACAAAACTGTACTGTTGACCAAAAATATCTTATGACACTGTGGTCCTTCATTAATCAACACACACCTACATAAAAATATAAAATAAACTACCCAAAAAAAGAAAATAAGGGAAAAGGATCTAGAATTTGACAATGCTCTATGAATCAACATTAATTATGTTTCCAAATCCACATGTTGGAAGGAAATCAAAAGTAGGAGTCAAGGTGTGCATAGGAATGCCTCCTGTTATACTGAAGCAAGCTTGCATAAGTCCTATCCCAGATTCCAATATACATACACTCATCATTAGGGCTAAGAGCAACACCAGAAATTTCTCCAAAGAAATCGATCTCTTGGCGTTCACTGTAATCTGCCTTTGTGCTATAAACATGCACGAAATCTGCAGGCTCGGCCACCACCATGAACTGACCATCAGCTGAAAATCGAATAGACCGGGTCGCACCAAGATTACCAACGAGAACAGCAATTGGAGATGATAAGTTTCTAACATCCCATACTCTGCAAGTCTTATCCTGATTCCCCGTTGCAAAGACACGTCCGTCAGGATGCCATGCAGAAGCAAAAGAGTAGTCTTGATGACTGACAAGAGATGAAACAGTCTATAATAATCAAACAAGTTGCAAAGATGTTAGTTAAAGCTGCTTCCTTACTCTAAGCACGATATGAATTTATGACATAGTATACTATATAGCAATTGTAACTTCAAACTCTTTGCTAAAATTGAAGGATTTGATTCATTGCAAGGAAAATAAAACACCATCAACCAGGACAAAATCAATTGAGAAGTTTAATAAATGAATACAAAATGATATGAACTATGTACCTTCCCATTGTGATGATCCACTAGCAGTCCATCCAAGTGATCTCCAACAACAGTCATTAGCTTACGGTCTGGACTGATTGAGGTATGCTGCATTAAAAGTGAATAGTTAGGAATCAAGTTTCTACAAAATTGAAATCATTGACAGTTTATTGATATGTACAAAAAGTTCGATAAAGATATCCAATCAAAACTGCAATTTTTTTAATCTAGTTAGACATAGGCAATATATAACTAGAACAGTGGAAGTTCATGGTGAAGCAAGAAAACTAATACAAGATAATTCATGAACGTCAATGGAAGTATAACTAGAAGTACAAAGTGAGCCGAGAAGTAATTAAAAAGAAGAGATGGCAAGAAAAAAATAAGTTGCATCACTCAGAATACTCAAAGAGTGCTCACATTAACTGCCCAAGGGAAATGAGTGTGATTCAAGAGCTGAAAGCTTTCTACGTCATACTCTCGCACACCACAATCATTATTGGAAGCCACAAAGTGAGTCGCACCACTGCAAAAGTTTTCATGTCAAGCAATGCTCCAAAGTGAAGGGACAGTTCAGCATGATACTCAAAACATGGCATATAATAATACCTCAAGCTGTCATATATGTCAATCGCATTTGTTATAGCATTATCATCGTGAGTGACCCTCGTACAAAAGCTTACTCCCTTCTTATTCAAAAACTGCATTCAATGTAAAAATTATAAGCTCTGATCAGTAAATTCCTAAGAGTATAAGCTGGAAAAAGGGTATGTACAACTAATGGAATTGGCAGCCATGACAATGATGACAGTACTATCAAGACAAACAGCGAAAAACGTAACTAAAAGAACACAAAAATGAATATAAGTAAGTAAGTAATCCATATTCTGATAATAATTCATACATCTAGGCATTAAATAAATGACCAGTAAAAACTAAAAAGAATAACAGATAAGTAACCCTTAATGAATAGATAGAGTGAACTCATCTTACAATACAATAAAGGCCCAAAGCATGTCAACTCACCTTACAATAAAGGCCCGAAGCACAGGAGGAGCAGAATTGTGCAGTGGAGTATATTGAAGAAATAGAGGACGAATCAGAATGGGAAGCAGATAAAGCATGGGATTCTTGCAAGAAAGTTGGTATGATAGCTAAAGATGAAGCCAATGCAACGAAATACCTGCAAGATGAGGAAGAGGAAACTATAGCGCAATTAGTCAGTACTGCGAAAGCAAGGAAAAGGGGAAGAAAGAAGAAGGTGCAACGTGAGGTAGGCGTTCCAAAACTATCTGATAAATGATGATTTTGTTATGGAATTGTAGGGGATAAAAGGGGAGGAAAGATGGCAGTAGTGAATGAAATGGTTACAAAAAGAGTATGAGGTTAGGAAAATTTGGGGTAATATAGAATACGCCTGGGAGATGGTGGGTGCTGAAAATAATAAGGGGGGATAATCTGTATTTGGGAAAAGAAATTTTTACAGGTTACTAGAGTTACAAAGGGAGCAAGATGGATTGAGTTGGAGGGGATGGTGGAAGGAATTGAAGAAAATGGAGCAGAGGATAGCCGTATGAGAAGTGACCATGAGGGTAGAAGAGGAATGGTGGTGGTGGTTGTGTACCGTGTATGTCTCGAAATCAAACGGATTCGTTGTGGGGTGCCTAGAGGAATATGATGGCCTCATGTGCAATGGGGAGTAGAAAGTCAGTAGGTTCAAGTGGAAAATAATTTTGGTTGGTCTTGAGGCGTCCATACAGTTTCAGTTGGAGGAAGTAGAAACCAAAGAAGTTGACGTGGTAATGATCATAGATAACAAGCGCATAGAGGAATGGTGGATGGAAAATAGAAACAAGTTTGGAATTGCGAATGTAGACAAATAAGACTACTTGGCAAGAAGGATATTACAAAACTCTGCAATAAAATATATGTTGCGGAACAAGTACAAAGGAAAAGGTATGTGGAATAGATTAGCTAATGAGAATGGGAATGAGTGGGTTCATTGGATGAGTGGTTAACAAGGCCACAAAGGGGCATCAAATCTGCACTAATGGAATCGACGATAAAAGGAAGGCACTGGAGTATTTGAGCATTAAATCTTGTTTGAGTTGATTGTATAACTAGTTGAAGAAATTGAAGCAATATCATCCAAGTGGCAGGGCAAAGCATTGGAAATGATTATGCCATCGGGTGTTGATTGTATAAACATGATGTCTTTTGTTTTTGCGTCATTAGGTGTAGTTTGATTATTGAATGATTTATTTTGGTGTGTAATTGCTGAAAAAAGTTCTGTTACTACTCCTTGTCGGCAATGCCAAAAGGAACTAGTAGGGGACATAAGATTGTTGTACTTCTCCCCGTTTGGGTCGAGACTCTTAAAGCATAAAAAAAAAATCCTCACCTTACAAGTAAGTTCTCCTTGGAAGCCTCCGGCGACAAGAAAATTATCCTTGACTGCCAGAGTATTAATCTGGGTCAGCGAGAATCCTTCCAACAGACTTCCTGCATGTTTCTACAAAAACCAAAGGATGCACAGTGAAAAGGACAAAACTATTAACAGATATGCAATTAAAGCTAAAATCATGAATATTGAACAAAGTTGTGTAAGAGACTTCATTACCTCACTTGGGGCTACGTGTCCAGAAAAATTGATTATCTCCGACAAATTGCCACTTAACGATGACCAGTGCATGACTGAGTAATTGGAGATTAGGTAGACATCGTGTTTTGAAGTAGCCCATACTAAGTTCCTCAACTGCATACCACAAACAATGAAACAAATCATCAGCCATTATGCATGAAAATTAATTAATAAGCTGCCCAAACCAACTTCAAAAAGAATCAACAATACAATGTTAAATGCAAATTCATAAATGCTTGAATCTTGATGTATACAATAACAAAACAACTTTAATCCAATTTCTATAGCATACCAGACTACCAGTACAGCTTTAAAAAGGCTAGAGAAAACAATAAAAGATTTGAACATTCGTCGGTACAAGACAACCACACAAGTACTGCACAACCACCGAATAATATTTTATTGTGACAAAGCAAGCATTGACTCTATAGCAAGCTTACAACTTCCACAACCGGGTAATTAGGGGCTTTGATAAAGAATTACATTTATAAATTTCAACTTTTCAGCCATTTACTCTCATCAAGCAACACTACAATGCTTATCAACAATACAACAAACATAATAGGAATAACATAAAGTAGCAAAAAGGTCCCAGCACCATGTGAAAAAATCAACAAACCTGAAAATGAAGGATGGTAGGTTTAAGCAGTCTTGTATTATAGAAAAAGTCAGTAGTTTCCACCCTTCACAGCCCTTTTACAATCCTGAGAGACAAAGAAACAAAATTTACATCTGCATCTTCCCCTGCCCCCCATAATCCCAAAGGAAAAGGGTTTGATAAAATAAAAATAAAAAATATTAAAAAAACCTCATTTACAGCATCCCCAGAAGCAGGAATATTCTCATAATTCTTATACTGTTCAAGCCTTGTAACTCTGTAACTATCTCTCGATATGTTCAGCCTATCCCACTGAATACCCTGAATATCCTTCCCCTTCCTTGCTTGTGCAGCTAATGTATCAGTCACCTTAGTCAGCTGCAACAATCATCAAACACCTTATGTGCATGAAAACAAATACCCTCCTTTTCCTCTTAAATAAACAAATTAAAAAAGAAAATTATATGGGGTCGATGAATAACTGAAGGGGATCAAAGAAAGAGAAAGAGAAAAAGCAAAAGGGGGGTAGCATCTCATACTCAGCAATGGTTGCTTTCCCAACTTGAGAAAACTGGGATTAATAATACATGAAGACCATGGTTCGGCAGAAGAAAACTTAAGGAGCCTGCAATGCTTAAGCAATCTACCTAAGCTGGCACTTATGTGTGAAAGGTTTTGGATTCCATTTGACAGAATTGCATTTCCATCAAATCTTACCCAGATTACCTTGTCCCACTTTGAGGATTTGAACTCCATGCATATGAATACCTTTGGACAAATTCCCAGGCTTCAAATACTGAAACTGAAATATGGAAATTGTGAGGAAGAAACTCTTAGTTGTGGTACTGCTGGAAGCTTTCCAAGGCTTCAAGTGTTTATGATGGAGCGTTTGGGAATCAAATGTCTTACATCAGAAGAAGGTGCAATGCCTCGTCTTCGCCGTGCCGTGTTCTATAACTGTCCTGAGTTGAAAGCGGTTACTAAACAAATGTGTTCCTTGGGTAGTAACTTGGAGTTTGTAGAGCATCGTTATTCTGAAGTTGATGATTTAATTCTTGAGTTCTCTGAGGCATTGAATGCCATGTAAATTTCTTTTGTAGTCATAATTATCTTATATGAAATTTTGTCAGATTTATTTGTTTAACATATATATTCCCCAAACAACTAATTATATTTTCATCTCTTATTCCAAATTAAAAAAATGAACATTAAATATAATTATTAGAGGACTTAAGAAAGCAAATACTAATATATAAAGACTCTCCAACCATTTACATTATTGTATCTTTTTTATACATAATGTATCTGCAAATTGCAATTAAAATAATTAGAATCAGCAACTACTCAGAAGCTTGCTCCTTGTCTTACTTGGTTGTAACTTGTAATGACTTCACCACCTAATAATCTTCTCTATTTCCATAGACATTACTCTGCTTTCTTTTGTCAACTCTTGTGATTATTATTATTCTTCCAAGAAAGATACACTAAGACTGTTACCACCATGGCAGGAGGTTCATCGTCATCATCAGATCTAGATTCAACACCATTGTCATATTTCAAATATGATGTTTTTCTGAGCTTTAGAGGTTACACAAGGTTCGGATTCACGGACACACTCTATCATGCTTTGGTCAACAAGAGAATTGACACCTTCAGAGATAGTGAGGAGCTGAGAATAGGTGAGGAGCTTGAAGGTTCTCTTGTTGAAGCCATTGAAAGATCAAGGATGTCAATTCTTATTCTCTGTGATGAGTATCCAAGTTCCCGGTGGTGCCTTGATGAACTTGTCAAGATCATGGAGTGTTCTGAAAATGGAAGAAAGCGACCGGTGTTACCGGTCTATTTCCAAGTGGCAAAGTCAGATGTGCAGTACCAGAACAATGAATATGGAAAAGCCATGGCTGCTCATGAAGAAAAAAGAAGATACAATCACAAGTTGGAAGCATGGAAGTCAGCTTTGTCTGAAGTAGGCAAGATTTATGGTCAACGCTGTGATCAGAAAACGTGAGTACTTGAATAGTTACTTACTTTAATCTGTGGACAAAGCTTTTCAAATATTTTCACATGCTTTAGCAGAAAATAATTTCAATTGCTTTATCATCTCACCAGTTGATATATAAAATTAGCAGTATAGACATATACATTATGCAGATTATTTTTTAATTATGTTTTAGTTTTCGTTGGTTCCATTGTAAGATATGATTCTTTTGTTGATTAATGGTTTGTGTATTTGTTCAAAAGAAGAGAAATTAAAATGCAAAGAAAATGTGTATGTATGTTCTTTGCAGACCATGGGGTACGGCTATTGATAACATTGTTGAAGAGGTCACAAAGAGACTTCCTCCTTTGCCTTTGCATATTGACCATCCACTTGGATATGATTCTGAACTTGAAGAAGCGAAATCACTTCTAGAGATTGGTTCTCGTGGTACCTGTTTCATGTTGGGAATTCATGGAGATGGTGATGAGATAAGCAAATTTGTTGCAGAGTTGTACAACAAGATTAGGCCTCGCTTTGAAACTGCAAGTTTTCTTTCTAATATTAGAGAGAAGACAACTGAAAGTGGTGGCGGCCTAGAAGATTTACAAGAAACTCTTCTTTCTGAGATGGGAGAGGAGGCAAAGTCTAAGATTGGAAGCACATTTAAAGGATCCTCTGAAATAAAACGAAGACTAGGCCTAAAAAGAGTTCTTCTTGTTTTGGATGATGTTGATAGTATACAACAACTGAGTTCACTAGCAGGAGGACTTGATTGGTTTGGTCCTGGTAGTAGGATCATTATCACTACAAGATATGAAGATGTGCTAGATGATCATCTGTCATATAATGGTGTTGAAGTTAAGAAATACTGCATCACTGAAGGAAGTAGTTCTACTGTGAAGGAAGAAAATGTAGTGGGATTGGAGAAAGATTTTGAAATAGTGATTAATCAACTCAAAGAAGAAGACTCTCCTGGGAATGTTGTTTCCATTGTTGGAATGGGTGGGTTAGGAAAGACTACCCTTGCTCGAATGATCTATAACAGCGATGAGGTGAAGAAGCTATTCCCTTGTCGTGCATGGGCAACTGTTTCCAAGGAGTACAATGCAAAGGAAGTTTTCAAAAGCCTTCTCAAGTGTCTGAAACCATCCACATTTCAATATGAAGATTCAAGTAGTGAAGAGGAGCTGAAGCAGAAGGTGAGGAAATGTCTGCAAGGGAAAAGGTACTTGGTAGTCCTTGATGATGTTTGGGATGCTAAAGCATGGCGAAGTATAAAGAATTGTTTCCCAGAAAGCAACAATGGTGGCATGATACTAGTAACTACTCGTAATGATCGGGTAGCCTATGTTTCAGAGTCAAAGGAACCTCATCACAACCTTTCTTTTATGGATAAAGAAAAAAGTTGGGAACTGTTTCACAACGAGGTGTTCTGCAGAAAAAGCTGTCCTCCTGAACTAGAACCTATTGGAAGATCAATTGTTGCATGTTGCAAGGGTTTACCATTGGCTATCAAAACCACAGCTGGGCTTGTTGCAAAGAGAGAGAGATCAGAGGATGCATGGGAAGAAATTATGAATTTACTCCCTTATTGGAGTGTTGCTGAAGAGGATAGTAGTGAGTTGATGGAGATTTTGAAGTTTAGCTATGATGATTTACCCAACAAAATGAAGCCATGCTTTCTATATCTTGGGGTGTTCCCTGAAGATGAAGAGATTTTGGTGAGAGACTTAATCCGTTTGTGGATAGCAGAAGGCTTCATAGAACCAATCCAAACTGGAAGATCAAAAGCACCCCCACAACCTGAAGACATTGGTGAGCAATACCTGAAAGAGCTAGTGGATCGTAACTTGGTACAAGTGGCGAAGAGGAGGAGTGATGGCAAAGGTGTGAAAATATGCCAGATCCATGATCTCTTCCGTGAGCTGTGCATATCAGAGAGCAACAAATCTGATAACAACAATAACAATGCTCATAAATTGTGTTTTCCCAGCAATGTAGGCTCCTATGCCAGTTTAGTAACATGTAACCAACCATGCACTTGTTCCTTGTTCATTTATCTAGATGATAAACACAGGTGGCCACATCATATTCCAGAAGATCGTCGAGTTAATGTGCTATATTTTGCAGATTGGTGCACAGATATAAAGAGAGCAACAGATGAGCATTTGAGGGGGTTGATCAAAAGCCTCAAGTTCTTGAAAATGGGATATTCTGAATCACATGAGTTATGTGAGTTTCAGAGTTTAGAAACATGTGATATGTCCATCATTGACAAGAGCTTAAGTATTGGGGGGTTAAAGCAAATGAGACATCTTTGTGGTGAATTTTGCTTGAGTTTATCTGTAGATGAAGGAGGAGTAACAGATAAAATGCAAAATCTCCAAACCTTATGCTTTGTTTCTGTGGATTCACAACTAAGGAGCTTACTAGACAATGGTTGCTTTCCCAACTTGAGGAAACTGGGTTTAAGAATAGATGAAGACCAAGATTCAGCAGAAGAAATCTTAAGGAGCCTGCAGTGCTTAAGCAACCTACGTAAGCTGTCACTTATTTTTGGAGAGTTTTGGATTCCATTAAATAGTATTTCATTTCCATCAAATCTTATCAAGATTACCTTGAGAGTTTAAGGATTTGAAATCCAAAGATATGAACACCTTGGGACAAGTTCCCAGCCTTCAGATATTAAAACTGAGATATGGAAGTTGTGAGGAAGAAACTCTTAATTGTGGTACTGCTGGAAGCTTTCCAAGGCTTCAAGTGTTTATCATGAACGCTGTGAGTACCAAATACCTTACATCAGAAGAAGGTGCTATGCCTCGTCTTCGACGTGCCGTCTTCTATAACTGCCATGACTTGAAGGAGGTTACTAAACAAATGCATTCCTTGGGTAGTAACTTGGAGTTCATAGAGTATGTTGATAATCGTGGTTTAACTCTTGGGTAGTAACTTGGAGTTTGTAGAGTATGATGATGATGTTTTATCTCTCTCAAGCATTGGCTATCAATGTCTCTGTTATTGTAATTCCTCGAGTGCATTTGTATTATATAATGCTGTGTCACATTGAACATGTTCTGATAACAGTTTGAATAACATGCAATTTCTTTTATGCTATAAATAAATATGAAATTAATTATGTTTCCAAATCCACATGTTGGAAGGAAATCCAAAGTAGGAGTCAAGGTGTGCATAGGAATGCCTCCTATTATACTGAAGCAAGCTTGATAAGTCCTATCCCAGATTCCAATATACATACACTCATCATCAGGACTAAGAGCAACACCAGAAATTTCTCCAAGAAATCGATCTCTTGGCGTTCACTGTAATCTGCCTTTGTATTATAAACATGCAAAAAATCCGCAGGCTCGGCCACCACCATGAACTGACCATCAGCCGAAAATCGAATAGACCGGGTTGCACCAAGATTACCAACGAGAACAGCAATTGGAGATGATAAGTTTCTAACATCCCATACTCTGCAAGAGTGGTCTGGAGCTCCTGCCAATGGAAGGAACAAGAAGGAATGGCTAATCCTGTCTGGTGCAACAGTTTGGTGTGTGTGGAAGGCTAGGAATGATGGAGTTTTCAGGAAGGAAGTGGCAAATAGGGACCAGGGAGACTATAATGAGGGAGATAGAACACAGCATGAGAATATGGAAGGAGGAAAAGAAAAGGAAGCAAGTGGAGGTTGGCGGATAAGGCTATGGGAGCAACATAGGGGGAGACTCAAAGAACTCTATAAGATGGATACTGCAGCAACACAATTAGCCTTAATTGTTTTTCCTTGGTCTTATTGCTTTGTGTTTTTACTTTGATTGGTTGTCTTGCTGCAGAGATGATGTTGTCGCTTCTTTTCTTTGGTTTTTGCTGTCATGGACTGCAAAAAAAAAATATTAAAAAAACACCTCATTTACAGCATCCCCAGAAGCTGGAATAATATTAACTTGTTAGAAGTAAGCATCAAAATATCAGTAGTCTTTGGCTCTATGCATGAAAATATGAAATACTTTTGAGAATCTAATTCAAGGTTAATTGAAAAAAGCCTGTGAGTGGTTATGTTAAAAACTACTAGTTAACTTTCTTTACAGCAAGCCTAGCTAGTAGTAGTAATTACTAATTACCATTTACCAATAGTATAACATGTATATATATACAAACAGTTTACAAGTAAAGTTTCAAAGTGGCTCCTGACATTGAGCTTCTACATTAAAATTATTATGAAATTTCAATTACATTACTTTAGTCTTTGAGATCAAATTCTGGACACCATAGTAGCTCTTGAGCCGATTTGTGACTACAAGTCATCATACTTCAATTGTAAAGGTGGGTGAAATGGAAACGAAGGGCGCAGCAAACAAACTCAAGGTGGGTGCAATGGAACTAAATCCAGATTCTAAAAACCAGTATGCATTAGAAATGTGCTCCTTAATGATTAATTTTGCAATAGTTAGATAGTGAATGCATGTGTGTGTATTAGTTAGTATTAAAATAGTGTAATTGGAATCTTAGATTTATTTTGATACAGAAGTTCAATTCTCAAGAACCACTTTAAATGGGATAGGCTATAGTACTTGTTAAAATGAGTGACACAATTCCAAATAACCTGTCTCAAAATATATTTTGTACTATAACTATAAGATCATTCAACACCATTGTCATAAATTATCCTTTCTCAGCAACCTAGGATCCTATGCATGTTTAGTAACATGTAATCAACCATGCACTTATTCCTTGTTCGTTTATGGAAATGCAGAGGAGTGGTCACATCATATTCCAGAAGTTTGCCAAGTTAATGTGCTATGTGTTACAGGTGACGTCAACATAGATCGAGATAAGTATTTGAAGTGGTTGAAAAACTCCAAGTTCTTGAGCGCGGACTTTTCTGAATCGCATGAGTTATGTAAGATTCAGAGTTTACAAACATTTCATACGGCCTACCTTAAGAACCTAAGTATTGGGGGGTTAAAACAACTGAGACATCTTCGTAGCCCATATGCCATGATTTTATTAGCAGATGAACAAGTAATAAAAGATAAAATGAAGAGTGTCCAAA
>JASCZI010243486.1:0-11508 GCA_036250425.1 Stylosanthes scabra
CATATGTCAAGGGCTGGTAAGGTTTTGCGCGTTGTATCAAATTAAACCACATGCTCCACCGCTTGTGCAGGCCCCCGTCAATTCCTTTGAGTTTCGGTCTTGCGACTGTACTCCCCAGGCGGAGTGTTTCACCTGTTAGCTGGGCCCCTGATCCACGTAGACCAAGGGCGAACACTCATCGTTTACGGCATGGACTACCAGGGTATCACATAATACGTGGGACCCTGAAATGTATTACGAATTTTTCACGTAATACATGCCACCCTGCAGCGTATTATGTGTGTCTATGTTTACACATAATCCGTGGCAGGGTGCAGGGTATTATGTGTAAAATGTGATACCCTACACCCTGCAACGTATTACATAGATGAGGAATAGGGGAATTTGATCCCACTTTCACAAATAGGATAATTCGATCATTTCTTTCTCTTTTTGTTTTATTTCAATCATTTGCCCATTAAAAAAATATATTTTTAGTTGCAAAAAAATATATTATACATACAATTGATCTTTTGAAATAAATTGCATGGAAAAATAAATAAAATAATTGTTAAACAAGCTGTTATTCTACTGTGAGGAATTTATTTATTACATAATATTATTTGGTTATTATTATACATTACATATTTTTTTGCAAAACTACTTAATATTTAAGGATTGCCGTTTTTTTACAACCGTTAAAAAATAATTTTATATCTACTATTTTTAATTATACTATTTAAATTTTGTTAGAGGCTGAAAATTAAAAAATATATATATATATCTTTCTAGTATCAAATAATATGGAACTTTTTCATAATTCCAAAAAATCTCTTAAAAATGGAGCTAATGATATAAAGAATGAGCTAAAAATACTTTTCATGATTTTAAAAGATATCTTTTGTCAAAGAGATTGAGATTTTTTTTAGAAACAAAATCCTTTTAGTTGCACACAATTTTAAGAATCAAGAGCAATTCTTGCATCAATTTTGGAATGTATTACTGATATTAACAATAGGATATTAGTAAGATTATCTAGAGAAAAAAAAGTTTACCTGAGTTCTAACTCTCTTTGTACTAAGGAAGAAAATGCATATTTTGAGTTATAAGCTTTTTCACTAGAGATTTTAAATGAGATTAATTGTTTAGGACTACCACCACACAAGTTAATTCTGAAGAGGGCGCTTATGTAATGTTGTTGCGGAATATAGACCAAACAAATGAGTTGTGCAATGGAACGAGATTGCAAATAAGAAGAATGGGAAATCATGTGATAGAATGCAAGACTTTAACAGGTAATAGAGTCGGGTGTGTTGTTCTTATCCCGAGACATAATTTAATTCCAAATATTGATACATTGTCAGTCAAGTTCTAAAGAAGACAATTTCTAATTGCTATGTTATTTGCAATGACAATAAACAAGTCTCAGAGACAAACTCTGTCAAGGGTCGAAATATACCTACCAAGACCAGTTTTCACACATGGTCAACTGTATGTTACCTTATCATGATTAAAGAATAAAGATGGTTTGCGATTACATTGCAAAATCACGAACATTTGGAGGATCGTTGCACGATGAACGTGGTATTAATGCAAGGAGATTTTTGAGAACTTATGTTAAAAATGTAATTTTTTAAAATATCTTAATAAACTTTTTGTATTTTAAAGAGATTATAAATGATACGTTTATGTGTATTATTTTAGTCTTTCATCATGTTATTGTGAAATTATGTTAGCCATATAATTTTAGATATTAATTTTTTTTTGTATCAGCTGCATATTTTGAAGATGTTAAATGGGGTACGCTAGGCTGATATTTTGTGGTTATAAGTCACTTACTCTTTTCATGAGATAGATTTTGTAACCAATTTATTATTGAACTGATATTTGTTTGGTATCGTTATATTATTATTTAGTAATAACTTACTAAATCATTATTTCGACATGTTATAGTTTTAAAGGGATTTGAATTAAAATTGTGTGTTTTGAACATGTAAAAATTTATTTATTACATACTAACTCAATAATTTGATTTGACATTCCGTATATACGTGTTCGGACTATATATCACTTAAATTAACATTCATAATAGCTAAATTTAAATAATCTTTTTAGGTATTAGCACACAAAAAATTAAAACTAATTATAATTTTTTTATGAAAACTATATTGTTAGTATTAATATTAATTTTAATTAAACTAAATAAAATTATATTTTTAAATTTATCCTATGCATGGCACGGGTTATTAAACTTGTATTTTATTAATTATCTAACATTATTAATGTAAAAAGGTTCCTGAGTATATTTTATTATTTTAAAAAATTTATAAAAATAATAAAATTATGTTTTCTGTTTCAATTTGATAAAAAACAAATATACACGTGACCTTTTTAAAAGTGGATAAAAAGTCTTCTATTTTGCTGAAGTACCTACATAACCCTAACTTTCGAGAAAAATTGACATTACTACCTTTCTATTGGTCTAACCCATGTGTGACTATTATGAAGGTGTGTGATGTAGCTACTCAATGGTGCCTAATTAGCCGTAACGGAGCCACACTGTACAGACTAGGTCCATAATAAATATTAGACAGCAAAACGAAGCTGTTACCCTCTTTTACATGAACTCTTCGAAATTAGGGTTTCATTCCCCGAAAAAAATCAACTTCATTTGCCTATCTAATATCAATTACTAGTCTGGTCTGTACAATGTGGATCTGTTACGACCAGTTAGGCGCCGTTGACAACCGCATCACATGCCTTCATAACAGTTAAATAGGGGTTAGACAAATAGGGAAATAATAGTGTCCACTTTTTTTGAAAGTTAGGAATATGTAGGTATTTCATCAAAATAAAGAGTATTGTCCAATTCCAAAAAATTATGAGTATATTTCTCTTTTACCCTTTCAGTTTTTAAAGAAAATCTATGCGAGAAGTAGTATGAATTCCACGCGCCGATGAAGCACGTGAGAATCAATATTCCCTGATTCCCAATGAGTTATTTAATGGCAGCGTTGCTCCATCTTCGCAAATTGCTTCGTAGAACGCATATGGCCACGCAACTTACCCAAAACTCTTCAGTTTTTTCATCACTCTCCATCGATTCCGTAACCCGGTTCCTTCCAGAGGCTTCTTCTTTTTCTTCCTCTTCTTCGCCGTTTAGCTGAAGAAGGTGCTGTTCATCACTCTCGGTATCGTTGACTCTTCACCACTCTCTGCTGATTTCTTATCATATTTTATTAGTTCTTTTTGAGAATTGTTTGGTTTTTTTATCCTTTTGTGAGAATAGTTCTGGAATGGTGCAAAGATTGAATCTTTTTTAGTGTATGAAGGTGGAATTTGAGTTTTGTGGGAAATTTGGGAACCCAAAGCTGCGTTCTTTCGGTGGAGAATAGACTAGAATAGGAATATGATACAATTGCATGCTGTTTTTGTTGTTTATTGGTTTTTTTGCGTTTATTGGTTTTAATTTATCTTGAGAGGGATTACAATTACATCATCTTTTGTTATTACTATTATTTAGAGTTAATTGCATGATGCAGTTTAGTTGAATTATGAATGTAGTTAATTGGGAATTAGGGATATGCTAAAATTCCTATGCTGTTAATAAGCCACTTACTGTTTATGTCAATTTGCAATTAGTGAATTCATGTTAACCAATTTAGTATGCATTAGCTGACCCACTGAAGTTGTAGTTCATTGAATTTGGATATCACACATTAAGTTTCATCTCCTTGTCCCCATGATTTGTCATTTCTTTCTTACTTCGTTATCTTTGGCATGATTTCCATTGATTTGTGCTTAGTGTTCTTGGGATTTATCAGGGTCTTATGTCCCATTTTACTCAAGGGTATGGCCTAGATAATCTTTATTAACACTTGGATAATCCTCCTTCATTTTGGATGAAATTTGAATTACAATTTTCAATATGTTGAATATGCAGAAGAATAAAAGGGATAGAGAGAAAGGGGAATATAGGCTGATTTGTGAATGCTTGAATGATATTACAATCAACAAATTGAAATTGACATTTATAGACAAGAACAAAATAAGTGGTTTCCTATGACTACTATTAGTAGAAACCTTCTCATCACATAGCTAAATGCATTTTTCTTGCCCCTTACAGGACTGCATAACTTATCCATGCTTTGTTTTTATTTTACCTGTCTTGTTAATAGTGCATAAACCATGGGTGATGCAATTGATTTGACTGGTGATGGAGGAGTCACTAAAACCATTTTGACAAAAAGCAAGCTGGATGCTGTGGCTCCAACAGAAGATTTTCCTCTTGTTGATGGTAATGCTTGTGCATGTTAATGTTATGTTAATACTTTATTCATAGACTTTTTTCCATTCATCGGGTGATGAATGAGTGATTTTCTGTCTTGGATACTTTTTCAACTGCAATATTGGATGATTGATGATTATATACTTTACTCTCACCTTAGATTGTGGCATTACCTTATAATATTCATCCCTTCCACTCTAAATAATTGGTTAGACAAATTGCATGCCTAACGTGCTTCTATGTATAACAATATTCTTTATTGCTATAGTTGTCATCAAGGTAGTGAATCGCAATTCATGTAACGAATTGCTGGGCCAAATTTTTTGGACCCTTCGACTTGCACAATTCACGATTCAGAATCGTACTATTCAAATACCTTGGTTATCATCCTTAGAAGCAGTTTTGGCAATGTACATTTATAACTGGTTCATTTTATTGGCTTGTTGAGATAAAAATATTTGAGCACATTTGTAATATTTTTTCCCATGGCAGTGCATTATGAAGGCAAACTTGCTGATACTGGTGAAGTGTTTGACACTACACATGAAGACAACTCTATCTTCACTTTTGAGATAGGAAATGGTAGTGTTATCAAGGCTTGGGACATTGCAGTGAGGACCATGAAGGTTAAACCACTCACTTTTCATTAGCTGTAACCTTTAAATAAAAGTTATTTTATCTCATGGTGTTTTTTTCTGGTTTCACTAGGTTGGAGAAATTGCAAGAATAACATGCAAGCCAGAGTATGCGTATGGTAGTGCAGGAGCACCACCAGAGATTCCCCCAGAGTATTAATCTCATTTTATTCTCAAATTTTTTTGCTCAGATGCATAATTAATTAATTATTGTTAAATAATTTCTTTAACATATCATTTTAACTAAAGAAAAATGAAAAAGCTGCAATGATTAGAGTTGGTTATTTCCTACGGCTTGATTGTCTTCTAAATTTGGTTATTATCATGAGAATTTGGACCTACCTGTGAATGCAAATTTATGATTTGTTTTTATTGCATCGCAGTGCAACACTTATCTTTGAAGTTGAGCTAGTTGCCTGTCGACCCCGAAAGGGTTCAAGCCTCGGAAGTGTTTCAGAGGAGAGGGCTAGGCTAGAGTAAGTAGCATATGTTACCCATATGACTTAAACCATTTTATTGTATCTGAAATTCTCAATTTTCTTTCTTTCTTTCTTTTTTTGGGCTTAGATGAATCCTATTTTTATTGGAAAAATTAATATGGTGTGTTACTATTTTGAAATGAAAATGAAACAGAGAGCTAAAGAAGCAAAGAGAAATGGCGGCTGCTGTGAAAGAGGAGGAGAAGAAGAAGAGAGAAGAAGCAAAAGCTGCCGCTGCTGCTCGTGTGCAAGCCAAGTTAGAAGCCAAGAAAGGAAAGGGCAAAGGAAAAGGAAAATAGGATGTTAATGAGATAGCTACTTGTGTTTTTCTGTTATCTCTTCCTCATGAATCTAATACTGAAAAAATGTAGAAATCAAATGATACAAATTATGATAGTTTTTGGTATTGTAGAATGAACAAAAATAACTGAATGACATGTTTTCTTATGGCAACAACATTATAAAAGATCCTATCGCAAATGCAACAAAGGAATAAAGTTGATATATCTTCGGATTGAAAGTCTATTTGGTAGTTTAGTTTTTCTAATGGAATGTTGGTTGTTTTCTTTAAAGTTTAATTTGTTAAAAGAATAAAATACGATTTCTATATATGAAAATTTAGCACGCTTGCTAAACTACTCACAATAGAATTAAATTCATCTTGTAATGAAAGAGACAATAATATCCGAACGTTAAAATTTTGTTGACTTCGTCATAATGTTACACTAAATTATCACATTACCTTCTTATCATCCTCAAGCTCTTGAAGTGCTAACCTTTTTCAACTACCATCCAAAAATCAATCAATTTGAACAATTCAACAATTCCATAATAGAAATTTCAATAAACAGTAAAAGTGGTTCAGTGTTTTGAGAATAAAATAAGCAACTTTAACTTTTTTACAAAAAAAAAAAAAAAGGTATTTATTTCGTTTTTGAATTGTTTGTCCTTCTGGGAAAAAAAATAAAGAAAATGGTTCAGGCCAATTTTTGCCAGAAACAGAAGCAGTTGAAGAGAGAGTAAGAGACTGTAAGAATATATTTCTGTTCTTAAAAACTGAAACTACACGAACCCAATATCAAACTATGATATCTGGTATATGTGTTAGCTACAAAGAAACATTAAGCTGGGATTTATTTAGTACTTTATAAAAAGACGTTCTCATAAGACAAATTAAGAGTCAACAAAAAAATGTTTGACTAAACATTTTTTTACCGATTTATCTAACGGTTCCGATGTGATCTTGAGATGAAAATATCTTCACCTGAGTATGCTTTTTTGAGATACATAAAACTTGTCTCCATAGCCTAAGCATATTTTAGTGTCCCATAAGTCTATATTTCTGTTTTCTAACCAAACACAAATAAAGAGATCCCAGGAAGGTGTAGAAAAAAATAACTGTAACAAATAGGCTGTACAAAAGCAGGCCAAGAAACTCGGTAATTTCAGTGGCAAGCAAAAGATTCATATTCTATAGTTGTTACATTGTAGTAATGTGCTACATCTCAAATCCCTACTAGGGTAATTACAAAACTACTAGTCATAAAGCCACTTGATTTGATGCATTCACGTTAGTTACAGCTGATTAAAATAATCAGAACCTGATTCACAAAATAATTAGAGTAAGGCATCAAACCATATCTGCAATATCATTAGCTCCACTTTCATTCCACCCAGATCCCGCTCTGAATTTGCAGACAGGGCATGTTCCTTGTTGCCGCAGCCAGGGATCAATGCAATTCGCGTGAAACTTCAAAAAAAGATGCAAGCATTGCATCAGTGTCAGCTAGTCTCATATATATAAAGAAAATCAGCTTCGATGAAATTTTGCATAAATGATTTTTCTTCACAGTAAAATAACTCTAGAGATAAAATTGGACATCAAATCTAAACAAGGCATTGTAACATGCCAAGCCGCCCTACAGTGCAAACCTAATTGCATCCATGTCTCAGCCTAAATGACCCAACTCAAATTGAAAAACTCAGAAATATAACAGGGGTAATGCCAGCAACATAATTCAACAAATCCAAATTCAACCATAGGTAAGATCAGATAGACTTTCAATGTCACTTATCATCAGTGGCCAAAAGTGAAGATTTAACGTTTGTTATTAGAGTGTAAGCCTGTTCTAGCAACTTAAAAAGGTCAAAGCGACTGGTTGGAGTTAATGAAAGAAGATTCAACACTGTTGTTTTGTTTACAGATTCAGGGTCTTGAAACTCATATATGTAAAAGTGTTATTATGCCTGGAACATAGGATTCAGAAGCCAAAGTAGCAGTTGTCTTCTGTTATAGTATCCGCTCTACACCAGCTGTACCTAATACGTAGTCTGGTATAGTGGCAAAGGAAGTAGCTCAGGTTGTAGTATAGAATCTGATGTGAAAGAATGAGCATCCAGTTCTAAATAATGCAGCAATCTGTCATACTAAACCTTTACTCTTATTCTCTTAATAAGATTTTTGAAGTATCAACTTCAGTTTATCAGAAATTTTCTCATTGAACATTGCTCACTTTCTCTGTTTCTTGGATACTCAAGCACTTAAAATTGAAAACAAAAAAAATTCTATGCAAATACAAATTAAAGATATGGGATGATTGTTTAAACCTGATGCAAGCAGGGCAAACTACGAAGCACATCCCCAATGTTAACTTGCTCCAAACATACACTGCAAGTCAGCTCATCATCAGAGGCTTTCATGCTCCCAGATACATTTGAACCGTCTTGCTTCTTCTGCCACAAATAAAATGAAATCGTAAATTAGTTCAATCTGTCACTCTACAGTCTACACTAAGATCAGACCAAGAGATCTGCTTAAGAGAACAAAAAAAATCACATCATACAGACTGATACAGAATATAGGCAGTGGATTTCCATTCCCTAATAACATTATATTCAGGAAATACTGCCAATCTAATGAAATTGGCAATTAACGTTGTCAATAATGACAAATGAGACGATATTGAAACTTGTTCATAATGGTAATGCAATATAGTCAGAGGAAAGGCATGCACTAATACTAAGCATGATCACCTCTACCAAAAAGTAGAATTGTGACGGATGCAAGATATGTAAGTCATTTGTCTAAGCCAAACTAAAATAAAATAAACCAAAAATATAGTTGACACCTCCGCAGGAGTGGAAGATGAACCCTGTTGCATTGAGGAACCAGTGCCACTGCTGTAAGCAAATGCAACTTCTCGTCAAATAACCAGAATTATAAATTTATAATTTCTAAGAAGTGTATATAGAATATTGCAAAATCATGTCACAGGCTCCTTTCAATTGATGAAGAGTGAAAACACTTGAAATAAAGTTTAATACATCTTGAGATGATTTAAGTTATGACAATATAAATCATCAAATATTAAAATTAGAATTAGAGTTCTTTGAAAACAATTGGTGCAGTTTGGCATATTGCAATTAATAATAATTTGTTATCATGGCTGAGGGGTTCTCATCAAATTAGAATTACTCTTAGGGATACAGCTAATCTGATCTGACAACTACTTACTTCTGTGGACCAGAAACCTTGTATTTGTGTACTGGAAGTGCATTTATCTCTTCCTCGGTCATGGAAGGTGCAGTAGGAACATTATCAGAATCAAGAGCCCTCAGCGTTTCATAATCTGAGCACAGTAAAAAGTATTTACATGAATAAAACATTCTACATAACTCTAGTTCATGTGAAATGTACACCTTAATAAAGTTCCACAGAATTAGATTCAAAAGGTTCTAAACAGTTAAGTGGCAAAATGAATAAAATTTCATGACCTAGTTCATCAAACTCCCGATCAAGAAGTGCAAGTTGAAGTCTGAGGCCTTGTAGGCGTCCTCTGGTGGCAAGGGCTATTGATGGTGGCATATGCAGCCGCAGCTCAGTGTGGCCTAACAGCCCACTAGCTGCTGCTGCATGCGCTTGGGCCTGTGCTTGAAGCTGTTGACACGTAGCATACATCCTCAACATTGTAGCCATTAAGAAAACACCGAGCACCAGCCAGAGCTGCGGATAGAAATTAATAGAAGGTGGCATAAATCACTTTAATAATTTAAAATCAGAGTTTACATGGAAAACAATTACATTTCTCATCTAAATTCCAGAAGACCATACCAGAAAGTTTGGTGACATTTGGTGCGAGTTAAGTATCATGAACAACAAGAGAACTGAAACAAGTAGGCAATACAATCAGAATAGGATAACAAGGATACGGTAATAACTAATAAGTTAATTAAAGGGAAAAAGAAAAATGATCAGCATAATATGACAGGAGTTTAGTACCTGTGACGAGGAAAGTGAGTGAATTTGAATTACTAGGACGTGTTGGATGAACACGCTGAAGAATAAAAAAAGAAGAACTAATATTTAGTTTCAGTTAATGTTTTATAAAACACATACCCTTTTATTCAACAAACAAAGACAAAAATAAATAAATCTTCACAAGTGTCAGCTTCACTGACATGCATATGCAGATAATTGATATAAAAATTACATACCAATGCACGTCGCTCAGGCATAAATCCAGGAAATCCATTTTCTATGTCTGCTCTTGTTCCCCGGAATACAAAACTCATGGCTTTATGGTTAGAAGCTAAAATTTTCACAGCTTTGACTAGACAAAACACTACAATTAAAACCCTGCCAATTTTGTGAAACAAATCATAGTCAGATTACAATAAATCAAACCAAATACATCACCGCATACATGCATGGGAATTTATATTCAACACGATTCACACAGATTCTCCACCATTAAAATATGATGACAATTTTCTCTCTTCTAGCTAGATTTTGTTCTTGTCTACCTTCATGAACATTTCCACTTTTTTTTTTTCTCAATAATTCCATTTATCCAAAAATAAAAAATAAAAAAAATAAAAATAAAAAAAATCTCTAACTACTAAAGTGCTAGCTACTAATTATCCACTCACAGATTACCCACAAAAAAAAAAAGGCCATAATCAAACACATGATTTTCAACAACAATTCAGCCCTTATCGATTATCCTTAAGAACACACCAAAAACCAGAATCATGACAATGGCAAATCACTTCCTGGTTATTATACTTGTAACGAAGGAAGCAAAAGACTGATGGCCACATCAAAAAATATGATTTTTAAGATACATTGAAAAGAACAAAACCCCCATAAAAAAAAATAAGAATGGAAACAAAAAACCCTAGATCGCAATTCAGATGGATTGAGCATCTTCAAAATCTCATCAACAAAAACCGCTACCGGCCAAAAGAATCATCGTGAAACATTTTTAAGCAACGATGCGTGCGAATTAGAAATGAGAGAGCAAAAGATGGAACTTACGGATTTGGATTTGAGGCAGTGATCGGAAAACAGAGTTTCGATCACAAACGGAACGCTCGATTGTGGTATTCTCTATGGATTCAATTCTACTTCGCCACCAACAAAGATCATGACGTTGCTTTCTTTTTTTCCCCCTTTCTGCTCCATTTCTCTTTGGGCTCCGTTTCTGTGTTATTTCTAATTGGGCCATATCGTAAGCGGTAGTTGGTGGCCCATTAGGGCATGAACAAGTGGGCTTGGCCCAAATGTATTTAGATGATAAAAGGACATAAATCTCTTAGAATTTGTGTGGAGAACAATCAAGTTCCTCAAGATTTTGTGTTATTTCTAATTGAGGGATTTTTTTAGTCACAAAAAAAAAGTCCCTCAAGATTTGAAAATACAAATTAGTCCCTAACCACCTAAAATGTAGGACATATAACTCCTTTCGCCATTAGGGTGGTTGGTTTGTTGGGTTTTTCTTGAACGGAAGGAGTTATTTGTCGTGCATTCTTAATGTTAGAGGATTAATTTATATTTTTTAATCTTGAGGGACTTATCTGCATAAGTACGCAGAAGACAAACAAATTTAAAGGAAAGTTATGGGAAATTTTCAGAATTATGAACTCAGATAATTGGTAAATGTGCTTTGTTTATTTAGAAATTAAAACAAAAAAAAAAAAAAATGGCTCCAAGTCCTTGAAAGATTTGATTTGCTAAACACTGGAAGTAGACATGAATCTAACCTTTTCAAATATCCTATATCTCGATTTGATTTGCTACTGACTCCAATAAGAGTTCAACCCTGAGAAAACAACAATTAAAATAAGA
>JASCZI010243488.1:0-11011 GCA_036250425.1 Stylosanthes scabra
ATCCTCAAACTTTTGGTGGTTGTTTATCAACTCCACAATGGTTGTCATTCATCAAAACCTAATCATAAAAACCTTGCATGCATATTGTAACATGGTTTACACAACATACATGTTAGATTCTGGAATGGATTTTATTATTGAAAATAATTTTTTAAAATTATATCATCCATTTATTCAAGAATTAACATATATAGTTTTAAAATCTCCATATGATTCTTCAGTAAATCAAAAATCAACACGGATAAAAATCACAACCACAACAATAGACAATGTTCTAAAATTCAAAATTCTATCTATTTTAGAATAATGTTATTTAAATATATGTTTTCAAATAAATATTCCAAAAAATGATCTTGAAAAAAGAATAGAAGAACTATTAGATGAAGTATGTGCAGATAATCTATTGGATGTTAAAAATACTAATAAATAATTAATAAGTATAAAATTAAAGGATTCTACAAAGGAATAATAAAATTAAATAAAAGTCCTCATGCTGCACCAGCTTTTTATGTTGAAAATAATAATAAAATAAAACGAGAAAAAAGAAAAATGGTAGTTAACTATAAAAAGATGAATGAAGCAACTATTGGAGATGCCCACAAACTACCAAGAAAAGATTCAATTTTAGAAAGGATTAAAGGTGCAACTTGGTTTTCATTGGCAACTACGCCTAGATGAAGAGACAAAGAAATTAACAGCTTTTACATGTCCAAAAAAAGAATTCACCAGAGTATTACTTTATGAATAGAATATATTATCATTTGGGTTAAAACAAGCTCTAGGTATTTATCAAAGGTTTATGGAAGAAAATTTAAAAAATTTAAATGAATTTGTTCTTGTTTATATTGATGATATATTAATATTTACTAAACAGGATAAGGAAGATCATTTTCAAAAACTATTAATAGTTTTAGAAAGATGTAAAGAAAAAGAGTTAATTCTTAGTAAAAAGAAAACAAAAATAGCTAAATAAGAAATAGAATTCCTTGGTTTAATTTTGGCTACTCAAGGAAAGTTAAAATTACAACCAAATGTTTTAAAAAAAGTAAATTTATTTCCCAATAAAATGGATGATAGAAAACAATTACAAAGATTTTTAGGTTGTATAAATTATATTTCTGATCAGGGATTGTTAAAAAATATAACAAATTATACAAAAGATTTATTTCCTAAAATAAATGTTAAAAAAGAATGGAAATGGGAAGAAAATAATAGTATTCAAATACAAAAAATAAAAGAACTATGTAAAAATCTTCCGGAGCTTTATGTTCCAGAAGAAGATGACTATTTGATAGTCGAAATAGATGCTTCAGATATAACTTGGTCGGGATGTCTGAAAGCTAAGAAAGCTATTAAAAGCTCAAAACAAGAGAAAGAATCAATAGATTCTAAGTATTCCTCAAAGGAACTCCTTTGCAAATATATTTCAGGAATATTTACCCCAACAGAACAGAGGTATACAATGCATGAAAATGAGACTTTAGCAGTAATCAAAACCCTTAAAAAATGGAAAATTGATCTTCTTCCAAAAGAATTTATTTTATGAACAAATTCTAGTTATTTAATAGGTTTTATTCGATATAATTTAAAAGTTGATTATAATCATGGTCGACCGGTAAGATGACAATTATTTTTACTACAATATCCAATTAAGATTGAATACATTAAAGGTGATAAAAATGTTATACATTGACAAGAGAATGGAGTTCGCCTAAAATGCTTTAAATCAGGAAATCCAGAAGTATGAGCAGGAGCTCAAACAGTGCAAAAATTATCAGCAAATCAAAGCACAAATTCTATCCCTCTCGAAAGCTATTGAAGCTATGAAGTCTACCCAAAAGACAAAACCATCAGAATTCAGCCAGCAAAGCATGGTGAACACTGCAGAAAAAATTTCAGAAAATAAAATAATCGCAGATATTATTAAGAAATCCACTCAGGATAAAAAATATTATGTAATATATAATGGACCTATGGAAAGAGTATATGATGCTTGGGAAAAAGCAGCACCATACACACATCAACCTAAAATGATTCATAAAGGAGGATTTTTATCATTAGACGAAGCAAAAAATCCTTCAAAGAATATGAAGCTTTATATCCAGAGCAAATTTTAAAAAGAGCAGAAAAAGTTCCAATTGAAACCCAAAGAACAGGAGTAATGAAAAGAAAAGTGTTTGTAGATTAAATCTCAGAGAAACCCTTAACTTAGTCCTAAATTGGACTGAAGAAAAATGAGCAATATTAGAGTACTATCCTATTGCCAAAGAATAGCTAACAAAGCTGGTTATATTTCCTGAAGCTTCACCATCAGATACATATCATTTTTTTCAGTATGGATTAATTGATACAATTCTGATTTTTAATGATTTAAAAGTTATTAATGAATTTCCTGCAGGTTTCATTAATGCAGTAAAAAGATTTAAAAATATGATTGACAATGTAAATCCAAGGGAAATATCCCTAAAATTTACAAATAGTCAACCTATTTTTAATGAACAAGGAGAACGCTTGGTACCAGCATACCAAGTAATTTTTATGTCCGTATTTTCAGGCAATTTTTAACCAATTGAAGAAGTCCAAGATTTGTCCATTTACAGTCATGAAGGAAGACTAGCAAGCACGTTAGCAAGGGTCTTTGAAAGGACTCAAAAAATTATCAAGGAATCTCGCACAAGGATAAATTATAAAAGCAGAAACACTCTGCTCGTTTCTAGCAAAAGAAACGAAATTGAAGAAAGAGAGATGAGAATTTTGGTAGAATTTAAATCAGCATTCTATAATTTGTCAGGACTATTGGAAAAGCTCCCTGAAAAAATAAAAAAGTAATCTTTGCTATTTGATAAAAGACAGAGAGGACCACAAATGCCAGCTGTGTGTCACAGAAATGTCTGAAGAAGAAAGCAATAATGAAGTGGAAACCATCCACGGAAAAAAAGAAGATGAAGATATTGCATCTGAAGCATCTCTTAATATTTTTGTAGAGTGATGTAAACGTTTAGGTCATAAGGCACCAATAATGTAGTTGATGCAAGTTAGTAAAAAATGACGTAAGCAATGATGTCATAAGAAGGGTAACGATGGAAATTGTTCATTAGACCCAACCATTATAAATAGGGTGTTAAGTCATTTGTAAGGGGCATAAAAAAACAGAAAGCAGGAGGCTAAGAGTACTCAGATGCTAAGAGAGCAAGGAGGAAGTTGCTGGGGTGATTCTGTAGTCTAACACCAAAGAATTTTCTTAGAGGAAAATAGTTTAAGAAACTCCCCTCTGGATTTACTAGTTAAAATCTCCCCTCTGAAGATAAAACATCATATGTAAGATATACTAAATAAAAGAAGTTTTTCTCCAGAAAGGTACATCATCTTAGAGCTTTACTTTTTATATGAATTATCTTGAAAATTTAGAAATTACAGAAGAATCTGATTATTATAAAATAACTGCATTATTAGATAATAAAAAACAAGCTGTTTTAAAATCAGAATTGGACCTTAAAACAAATGAAAACTTTGATAAACAAAACTTTTTCAAAAATTTATTCAACAGAAAAAATATAATATATTATGGAAAAATTCAACTTGAAGCACTAATAAAAATAAAATCTGCTAATAAAGAACTCGAAATAGCCTTAATAAATGATGAAGAAATTAGTAAACAAATTGAAAAAATTAAGGATCAACATAGAAGATCTAAAATTGGATGGATACATATTAGCACTATACAAATATTACTCAAATTACATACATGAAAGGAATTAATTCTCCAATAAGTCTAGCAATTTGTGATAAAAGGATTATTGATCTTGTAGATCAAATAATAGGAATTGTTCATGGAAATCTGCCAAATGTAAATGTTAAATTTAATACTCATATTGGATACGCTATACCTTTATCAACTGAAAATCTTGGAAAATCAATAAGTTTAGCTTATAAATTTCATAGAAAAGATTTAATGGAACAAAATGATGAACCATTTTCAATTACATATGCTATAAACTATGCTTTAACCAATAGCCATCATAGTATAATATTCATAAACAAAGAACAAATTTATGTTGATAAATTATTTCAAAAAATTGTTAAAGAATTAAAGAATTATGAAATTAAAGAATTAACGAAGAAAGTTGAAAAACTTAATGAGACTTTAATTCAAAAACTATGAAAAATAACAGAATAATGTATATAATAATAGGAGATAAGGTAATAATAAACAATAACTCTTTGAAAGAGCAAAGCGCTGAAAACATTTACGATTTTCTGAAATAAATAGAAAAGCTTTCTAAACATTAACAAAAGCATTGGAAAATAATCATGAGGCTATGACAGAATATGCAAAAAATTTAACAAATTATGATAGAATTGAATAAAATATTGTTTATTTTAATTGGAATAATTCTTATTATAATAAAAGGATTTTTAGAAATTGAATCACAAGAAATTAAATGAAAAATAGCTATATAAAAGGTTCATTATTATAATAGTGAACTAGAAGATTATTTATATGAAGAATAAAAAGATTATAACACCTTTAGATAAAATTAAAAGAGGAAAAATTAAAAAACTTAAAAAGAAGCATAAAGAAATTAGGAAAAGAGTAAAGGAATTAAAAGAAAAGGAAAAAGAAACTTTTAATGAAAGAATAAATTTTTTAATGCAAACTATAGAAATAGAAGTTGATATAAAGAAAATAAAATGCTAGAAATAGTTGATAGAGGACTAGAAGAAATAAAGAGAGTAAGAAAGGTTATTATAAGTCAATTAAAATTTTATGAAAAAAAGCTTAAAAATATTGAAAGTGACCCTAGAAACAAAGAAGAAATTGAAAAATTTTATAAAAAATATATTAGAATTTTAAAGGGAAAGTTAGAAAAATGTAATAAAGAAATGAATAATGCTACGAAACCAACGTTAGGGGATCAATAGGGAGCCAATGTGTGTAATTAGGAAAATAGTGGGTGGTAAAAAGGAAAAGAGAAAAGAAGGAAAAATGATATGGCTTTCTATTGTTTCCCTAATATTGGCTACCAAGACTTTCTCTTTTTAAAAAATAAATATGTTTATCTTAAATGTTTTAACCTAAGTCATAAATATGTAATTAACAACACTGGCATGAAGATTATATAAATATCTTTTTAAATATTAAATAATTATCTTATTTGTTAACTAAACATTTTATAAAATTTAAACTGAAAATTTTATTAAAAAATCTTCATATCTAAATTTAAATAATTATCTTATTTGTTAACTAAACATTTATAAAATTTAAACTGAAAATTTTATTAAAAAATCTTCATAACTAAAGAATTTAATCTTAATAATAATACTTAAGAAATTGATAATTAAAATTACTTTTAAATAAATTAATGAACATAGTTATTTAATAGTTGTTTAATTATCTCAATTATTTTTAAATATATACTTTTTAAGAATTTTTTCCCATTTTATATTAAATTAAATCCCTTCATATATGTATATATTCAATTCAATAATATATTTAGCTTTTTTTTTATCAAATTATTTGTGTGAATGCCACCTCACGAAATTTACCATTTGTATGTGTGTTCTTATTATATATACATTATATTATAATAGATTAGATTAAATTAGATATATATAATAAAAATTTGTGTAAATTAATATAAGGCAAATTAATTTATCCTCTCCTCCCTCCTTTCTTGTATCCGTATTCTAATTCTTTTTTTATATTGTTCTAATATATATATATATATATATATTATTTATGTTTCTCTTTTCCTTTGTCTTCATTCAATTTCCCTTTTTCAATTCAGCTTTTAAAAAATAAATGGTAAGTCCATCAAATTTGTCCAGCATCCACTTCTAGTTAATGACCCAAGCTTCTCACAAGGCCCACATACGGGGCGGCATACTATTCAGCAGGTCTACCAATAGGCTTCGGCTAATCAATTACCAACCCCAACACTCAGCTAGTGACGTCAGCCATGCATCATAATATAATTCCTATCACCTAAAATTTGTACGCCTGTATACAGATACTTTTGTCCTGTATAAGACACCATCAATTTATTACCAATATCTTACCTATGGTCTTTATCTTTAGCTCTACCACAGCACCTTCGTTAACCATTGCACCGGGCACCGTAGCAAGAGCTTCGTCATCATTAGCACCCTTTATAACGAGTAAGATCACCATCTCATTGATTCGTTTTCGTGGACATGGCATGATTCATATCTTTTTAATGTTGAGATTTATATTTCCAAAAAAAACTTTATTCTATCTCTCCATGATCTTGATAAATTTCCCCAATTAACATGGTACACCACCATCTCCATTTCCACACAATTTTCTTGGAATCGTATCATCAAACACACCATGAATTAGCCTCGCGTCAATGAGTAATTAAAGAAAGATATGTGATATTCTACAATAATTAATAACAGGAGAAAAATATATATTAAATAGTGAATTTTTTTTTCGATAATTAAGTTCAAAATCACTAGTGAAATTTTCAAAGGAAATTTTTTATTTAAAATAATATTTTATTTAATAAAATAATTAATTTTTTTAATATTTACCAAAATAAGTATATTATTAGTGTCGCGGGCTAAGAGAGCAGGCAACTACAGCCCAATGTAGCGGGTTGATGGCGCGGCACTTGACACGATGACTTCCATTCAGTTACACGTGCACGCGGCATTCTGCAAACCCCTCACTGGCTTAATAGATGCATATTTATATATGGCAGCGTCATTAAATTATTTAAATTATGAAATTTAGAAGGTACGAATTATAATAAATTATATTTATTTTACCTTTTAAATTAATCTAAATTGAATTGTAAACACGTTTTATATTATAAAATATAAAAAAATTAAATTTAGAATGTCCAAATAATAAAAAATTACATCTTTTTTTTTATTTCCAAATCGATCATAATTAGACCGTAAAAACTTTTTTATATTATAAAATATAAAATATCTTAAATCAGTTTTAGAAATAATTAATAATTAAAATTATTTAAATTATAAAATTTAAAATTAAAACGTACAATTATATCTATTTTATTTTTTAAATCGATCCAAATTATACTGTGTGAAATAGTTTTAAAGAAACGAAAGGGTTAGAATATTGTGATTGCTTGCAGTACTTCTGTGAGTACATGGGATTTTGTCGCTCTTTCATTTCTCTTTCCCTTATATTAATCAATCGTCACTTTTCTTCTTCTCCTCCTTCTACATCTTTCTTCCATTTAAAATTATAATTGCAGGATTCTATTAACTGATTATTCGTTGTAGTACTATCTAGAATTCTAGATTGCATGTACTCTATTAATATATGTATTCTATCTCTCAAATATGATGTTCAATAAACATACCATTCAGAAAAAAACATTCAACCGTACAATTCTTGCTCAAATAACTTCTCACGTACATTTACATGGAGACATACAACTAAAACAATTATCAGTAAATGAATTATTCTAAGTCAGTGCCGTTGGCAGCGAGCCCATATTTCTTCAGTGCTGCCGTTCCCGGCACTGGCTTTCTGCACCAATGCCATGTGCGCACGTGACTAAATGGAAGTCATCGTGTTTAGTGTGCACCCTCAGCCGTCAGCATTGGGGTGTAACATGATTTATTACAGTAAATATTCAAAAAAAGTATTTATTTTTGTAAATAAAATATTTATTTTATTTAAATAAAAAAATACTCTATTTCTAGATGAACATAAGGAGTGCCAAAAAGATTTTTCATCTAGAGTCTCAATTCAAACAAATAAGAGCTAATATACTTCCGTACTCCCTTACTTTGTCAAAAATATGCTCACAACAAAGCACATCTTGTATTGCATAAATAGTGAATTAGTTTATATTGTTACAGGTGTTCCTTTATTAAGTATGCTGCATTGATTTAAGTAGTTGATATTATGATGTCTATATTTTATGTTTCTTGCTTCTATAATTTTGTTTTGTTGATACTATCAAAACCTCTCCCCAAATCCACGTCTTTTGATATGATAACATTAATAGAAAAAAAAATTGTGTGATAATATTTTTTAGTTGTTTGACTAATACACTTATATTACAAGAAGCAAATTCATAGCGTTGATAGAAACTTTTATGAAATTTAATTGTCTTATTTTTTTATTAAAGGCAATTGTATTTCATTCTATTAGAATAATAAAATGAATACATGAGAGGATGGATTCAACTTGAATAACCAAAAGGTAACAAAGAACGTGGGATGTCCACACAATCAAAACATAAAAGAGGAAAAGAATAGATAAATGAAAAGGAAAATTAAGGAGGATAATGTTGGTGGTATTCTTGGATCAAGCTCATAGCCGAATGAAGAACCAGATTTGAGGTACGAGCAACGCCTTCAAAGATTTTTCGAAGATTGGCGTGGTTCTAGAGCTTCCAGAGAATCGTAGCAACCAAACTAGCTCATTTTCTGATCTCAGAAGTATCCAAAATTATAATAGTTTCTTCCTCCTCTGCATTATTAGTATTCTTCACAGTAGCAGACAAATCGGCCATGGTAGTTGAATTATATTGGAAGATCAATGATCGTACATGAAAAGAATAAGAAAATAAGGATTCCTCCTCAAAACCCTAGCAGAGCACATTAAAACCCAAGAGAGCATATTAAAACCCTAACAAAGCATTTTAGAGAAGGAAACTAAATGTCTTATTAGTTTGTAAGTATATATTTTGTGTTATCGGAAACTCTCTGCACGTGTCACATTCTCTTCGCTGTGAATTAAAACAATTCAAGATGCGAGTTAAATATCATATTAACCCTTGAAATTTGGGACAACTATCAAATTGGCCTCTGAAATTCAAATGATATCAATGTACTTTTATAGTTGTGACTCACGTTGGTCCTTTTGTGGATATCTGTCAAAAAAATGTTGATGACTCACGTTGACTAGGGCTGCACACGGATCGGATCGGATATGGCAATTTTCTCGATCTGATCAATTTTGACCTTTATATCCGATCCGAGTGAAGATATATCCGCAAATATGAGTCAATTTAAAAAAAAGAAAACCTGCTGCCATAAAAAAAACCCCAAAAAGCTCATTCCAAAATTTCAGAGACAAGGCCTAACATTTCCAAAGGCATTAAAAAAGAATTACAGCATTAAACTCAAAGGCATTCAAGTCTCAGTAGGTAACATTTAAGAGACAAGGTCTAACATTTCTAAAGTCACAGTAGGTAACATTTCCAAGCTCATTCCAAACAAACACAAGTTCAGCAAATTTCAGCATAAACACAAAGGTATTAAAGTCTAAAGTCTAGCAACTCTTAACAACAGGGAGTAGGAACACTCTGTGTTTGTGGAGTAGGAACACTCCCCATCTCAGAGCCACTTTGTGAAATTGATCCAGCCATTTCAAACTTCAAAAATCTCAACCCTACATTAAGAAACCACAAGTCACAACATAAGAACAATAAGAGAAACCAGAATATACAATCAAAAACTTAAAATCATAAATGTAATTAGATTAAAACCAGAATATAAATCAGAATATACAATCAAAAGCTTAAAACCAGAACTTAAATAAAAAATTTAATTAGAAACTAAAATCATAAGATTAAGAACAGAAACCAGAAATTAGAAGATACTAAATGAAGCTTAAATCATAGATGGTGCTGGCAAGACAACATAAATTCCACAATAAACTATAGGAAGAGTATCACATGACACACTTTGCTTTGGTTGAAACATGATGTTACTTTTATTTGTACCGTTAGATTTAATCCACCTTTTAACATAGGGTCACGGTCAGGTTTGGTTCTCTCCTGTGCACCTTTTTAAGTAGTCATACAGGTGATCCAGTTACCTATATTTAATGTAATCTGTATTAATGTGTGTTTTCTCCCTTTCCTTAGGCAGCTTGGCTGCATAATCGGTGCACCAGTGACACCCATTTTTTTGGGAGAATTGTGGCCTACTTCTATACCCATTCATCATGTGAACTCCTCCCCCATTTTTCATGGGCCTTTAGAAGTAAAAAGTACTCCGGTTAGTCGGTTGTTTCCATTGGCAACAAGACCAAATGCAGATAAAGTACTCCACCCCTTTTGATCCTGATTTGGAGGTTCATTCAAAGACGGAGGACAACGCAGCCTATTGTTTTCTATTGGCACGAAGAGGAAATCAGCATCAGCTGTGGCAAGGATGTCTCGCCATTCATTGAAACCGGGCTTGGAACCTGTTGGGTGGTATACAGCGTTGCTCAAGTCGACATAGGCATAGACGAGAAATTGCTCCATTGAAGACGATGTCTCCCATCGATTTTGGCGGCGACGGAGGCTGACCTGAGTAGTAACGTTGCAGAAGCAGCACCATCATATAGTTACAACGCCATCCCACAACGTAGAGGATGCCCATCATCTTTGACAGAAGCAGCGACAGTGCTCCGAATTTCAGAGGAACTTGGATCGGAGTCTGGCGTTGTGAAATCGAAGAAGCTCATCTTGGCAGAGGTAAAGGCGCGACCTTGCGCCATCAAAGCATGTCGTCTTGTCTTCTATTGGTTCTCTTGTTGGCGGAGATTGTCTTTATTAGAAGATGCGACGTCGGAGAAAGTAGACCGATAGTTGCTATTTCGAACCTTACCGGAACTGGGATCAAAGTCTGGATGTTTGTTGGCTTATGTTGGAGATCATCATGGCAGAAGCAACGGCGAGACCCAGCTCCATTTTATGTTGCCGGCGGAGTTCGTCTTGGGTAGCAGCTGCGTCGTCGGAGTTATTTGAACCGCATTTGCGGTATCTCACGAGGAAGAAGCTACGCACCTGGTTCGATAGAAGACCACGGGTTATGGGTCGGGAAGCGGGTTGGGGTTCCCTCTCTTGGGCTATTGGGTTGTTTTGTTTAAACACTGTTTTTTCATTTGGTATATCAGAAAAGGGGCTTTTGTAAACCATGATATATGCATGCAAAGGTTTATGTCATAGGTTTTGATGAATGACAACCAAATAACGAATGACAACAAAAGGACTATCAATGAAGATCTTGA
>JASCZI010243503.1:0-11367 GCA_036250425.1 Stylosanthes scabra
ATATATATATATATATATATATATATATATACTAAAGCGAAATGTGTTACAGGTGGAGAATATTGTGGTCATTGGACATAGCCGCTGTGGAGGTATAAAGGGACTCATGTCTATTCCTGATGATGGCACCACTGCAAGGTATCTCCTATCAATTATGACCAATATTCAAAGTAGAATCAGGGTTTAATAAATTTGCTAAAAAGATAAAATACCTAAACTAAGTAGCTTTTTATTAGGCCTTGTGGTGATTTAGATTTACACACAGATGGCCTTTTCACTCACATGATGAAAAACTAGGCAAAATCATTTTGTTTGATCATTCACAGTGATTTCATAGAGCAATGGGTCCAGATTTGTAATCCAGCAAGATCCAAGGTCAAAGGAGGAGCTGGTGACTCAAGCTTCCCAGATCAATGTACAACTTGTGAAAAGGCGAGTTAAAAAAGCAATACCTTTTATTAACTATAGTGACATGAAATTCAGTTCTTCCTTTATAAGCATATAACTAGTGTCTTTATCTGAACTTGCTCTTATTTTCTTTCTAATGCAGGAAGCTGTGAATGTATCACTTGGGAACCTATTAACTTATCCATTTGTGAGAGAAGCAGTTGTGAGTAAAAAGCTTGCATTGAAAGGTGCACATTATGATTTTGTTAATGGCAGCTTTGACCTCTGGGATTTGGACTTCAAAGTCACTCCCTCTGTGTCCCTGGTTTAAGAGAGATATATAATATTACTCCATCACCTTCAAGGAGAGTTCTCATGTACATTACTCTTTTGTACAAGTCTTTTGCGTTTGTAATTCCCAGAAAAAAGCGAGGCAAGCACTAGGAAAAAATAATGCTCCTTGTAACTTTTATAATCTCTAATTTCGTTATGTACTTTTATGTTCCAGCAAACTTTTGAACATAAGGATAATGATATATCCACCTAAATCAAAGCAAGTTTATGTGAAATTATCATTGTTGTTTCTTTAGGGACATGAGACCTCAATTATAGTATAGTTCTGCTTCAATAATCCTTATACAAAGTTGCAATATGCACCAATATGTATCCATATGAAATGTGTGACACTATTGATTCACACCTTAAGTTTAAAAAGATATTTGCATTGGAAAATAGTCATGGATAGTTTGAAGAAGCATTTAGCAGTTAAGTTCTTTATGTATAAATATGTACTCTGATATACTCTCACAAGAGTGAACATCTCTAGGAAATAGATAGATACAAAAATTTTCTCTGTTTTATGGGATGGGACTTATAACAACCTTTCCAGTGGCACGGTTTGTTTCAAGGTAAGAGAAGGCTTCAGCAAGCTGAGCAAAGGAGAAGGGAGCTTTGGGATCCACAACTGGCTTCACTTGTCCACTCTCCAAGTAAGGGTTCAATTTCCTGAGAACAGCTCCGTTGGAAGTAACCACAAATCTGAAGCCTGGTGGTGTAACTGCTCCTGTTAGTGCCACCACACTCCCACCTTCTTTCACTGCCTTCACTGCTTTCTCACATTGCCCTGCATATCATTAATCATATAAACAGCTTATGAGATTCCTTTCTTATGTCCATATACTAATAAAGGATTTCTTGTGTTTGATTAAACAGGTTTTAGCCTCAAATTAACCATTTTTTCCTTTTTATGTATTCTTCTTACCAATGGCATCATAAACGACATCAAATTTTTCTGGCAAGTCTTCAAAATTCTCCTTTGTGTAGTCAATAGCCAAATCAGCTCCCAAGCTTTTCAAGAGCTCCAAATTTCTGGTGCTTGAAGTGGCAGCAACTCTTGAAGCCCCAAAAACTTGCTTAGCTAGCTATTATTAGTCATTCAAGGTATACAATATGAAGTGCAACATGTTAGTGTGTGAACCTTATTATAGCATTAATAGTTTAATATATAGACTTCTAATGGCTTTCTCACTACTGCAAATAGACTCATAAATAGTTTTATATTCTGAGTAATATTGCAAACATAATCTTGATGGAACATTATAATAAACAATTGCTTACCTGAATGACTAGGGTTCCAACCCCACCAGAACCATTAAGAACAAGAATGGATTTACCAGCTGAGAATCCAAGCCTCTCCAAACCCTCATAAGCAGTCTCAATTGCAAGAGGAAGAGAAGCAGCCTCAGCAAAGTCCAAGTTCTTTGGTTTTGGTGCTAACAATCTCTCTTCAACAGCAGTGTACTCAGCTAAAGAGCCAAACTGCTTAGGCCCTTCAAGTGCCTTCTCATTGACATCACCATATACTTCATCACCCACCTTGAAATCCTTCACTTCACTACCAACCTTCACCACCACGCCGGCAACATCGTACCCCGGAACAGTCTATTCACAGAAAACCAATATACTTGGACACTCTATTAATCTATAATACACTAAATATGTAGATACGAAAACAATAATTCCAGGTATACATCTATTTTACCTAACCAAGTTCAATTATTTATTTTACGCTAAATAGAAGAATATTTCGATATCAAATAAAATTTCATTTTATGTGATATTTAACTACAAAATAGTCTTCTATTTAGCATAAAAATAAAGAGCTTGTTTGGACTTAGTTGGCTAAAATAAGTGTATTGGTAGCATTACCGGAAGAGGAGAATCAGTGGCCTTGAACTTTCCCTGCCTTCTCTTGCCATCAACAGGGTTGAGAGCAGCAGCAAGAACCTTAACAAGAACCTGATCCTCCTTCACATCAGGAACAGCAACACTTGAATCAAACTTCAAGACGTCAACACCGCCGTACTCACCGTACACCCAGGCCTTCATCTGAGAAGGCACAGCTGTCACTTTAACTGCCTCAGAAGAAGCAGGTGTGGTTGTGGCCTGAGACCTCACCACCACAACTCTTGACTGCTTCTGACTCAAGAACAACCGGCCTCTAGTGTTATTTTCCCGGAAAGAAAGGGAAAATCTGAGAGAAAGTGGAGAAGTTGAAGGAAGAGAGGTGAGGTGATAGGAAGGTGTGGAGGAGAGTGCCGCAGAGACAGACATTGTGTTTGTAACGGCTTATCACTTATCTATGCTCTCACTCAAGTCTCAACTAACTTATCTAACTAACCAAGTAAATGTCACAAGTTTTTGTAACACAATTTTCCAGTGCCAATATCTTACAACAAAACTGGGATTGGGAATTGGAATTGGAATTGAGGTGTAGATTTAGCGCGGCAAAACGACGTCGTAGAGCATGGCTGTGTATTGTGTAATGATTATGACTCTTGCGAGTTGCGACTATCACTCCAAGTCTCCAAAGAGTCCTCACTCCAGAGACGGACAAGTCTAGAAAATTCCAACTTCACATCCTCATCGTCAATTCATACTACGTGTTTCATTAAAAATATTAAAATAATATATTAAAAAATTATTATTTTTTTGGCAAAAGAATATGGATGACCCCAAAAATCATATCCAATTATCACACATTCACATATTTTGGGCCACAATTATCACACTTCTTGGGTCCAAAACAACCTAATTGGAATAGGTTTCAGGTTTGGACTGTTGGGTCGGCCCAATTAAGTTTGGGCTGGATAGGGTTGTAAAACAATTGCATCTTACAGCACCTACGATAAACCACAAAATGGGTTGACCCGAGGATTTTTGCAGGTTGACCCGAAATGAGTGAGCAAGAAGAGTTACACACATCTTGTAGCTTATAAACCGACCTCGACGGCTGAGGTGGTGTTGGTTTCAGATCTCTCTTTTCTCACTTTCCTCGCATCTAATCTAACTCACGCCTTCTTCTCTATTCCACTTCCCACTTTCAGGTCAGATTCCTATAATACTATTCCTTTTTCGCTAACTTATTTAGATTCCAAATTCTCTTGTTTCTCCGATTTCAACACTAACCATACCTTATAAAGCTTCAAACTTTTCATCCCTTTAAGCTTAGGTAGCTCTATTTCTATATGTGTATGTGTCTCTGTAATTGATTGATGTTAATTTCTGCTTTCGTTAATTGTATTAACTTCGCATTGGCCAATTTAGATATAGAAAATTTAAAAAGCTTTTAATTTTGTAACCTGTTTTTAGTTTTGAAGGAAATTATGTTTAGGTTTAGGGGAATCATTTAATTTACCATTATGTTGTTTTGGGGTTTTGGTTTTTAATATCTTATTGGATTAGATTAGATGGGCATGGACGCATGGTTGTGCTGTCTACTCTTCGTGGAGCTTAATTTGAGGTTTTTGTTTTGTTGGAATCTAGATATGGCAGAGTCAAAACCAGGATTGAGGAAGCCAGTGTTTACCAAGGTTGATCAACTTCGTCCCGGGACCAGTGGCCACACTTTGACTGTGAAGGTGGTCAGTACCAAGTTGGTGATGCAGAAGGGTCGTCCTGATGGACCTCAACCTCGCCAAATGCGAATTGCTGAGTGTTTGGTGGGGGATGAGACCGGAATGATCATTTTCACAGCTAGAAATGATCAAGGTATACATGTTTTGCTTCCATTTTGCAAAGTGCAAGTTTTTGTTGATTTGTCATTGTATCTTGTTGGATTTTGTCACCATATTTGATATTTCTTTTCATATAGTTAGTTGTGTTGGTGGATTCATTTAATTGTGAAGGGATACTTGTTTTATTCTAGTGGCGGTTTATAATTTTAACTATGTTAAGCTGACATGCGAAACGAAATTTGCTAAGGTCATTCTCATTCGTGCGACTTTGTGAATAATGTTTTCTCCTAGTGACACGTGTTCTATGAATTTGATAATATCTGAACTGGTCTAATAAATTCTCTAATGCAAGATTCCAACGTTTAGCTTTTGAAGAAAATTAATTAGTCTGAAAGACCAAAGTATTTTCTCATTTGGATAACTCACAACCAAATTTTGACAAAATCAATCCTGGACAGAGACAATTTATTTTATGTTTCTCCCAGAGATAAATCAAAATACTCTGATCATAAGATTATGGATTACGGAATTTATGGATGGATGGATGGATAAGGAAAACATAGTAACAGGTTGGTTAGGTTGGTGTATTAAGGAGATTTGTTGGGATTGAGAGTATAATATTATCAAAATACTAATCATAAATTGCAAAGAAGCACTAGAAGAAGATATGTTCTGAATACATGGACAATCCTACAATATTTGCTAGGATCTTCTATCCAAGTCAGAAACACGGACCTTCTAAGATGTCACAAGCGAACATTCAGAGATCAAATGACTCCAAACCTCTAGTGTTTCCCTTAGTCATATGAGCGGCTTTATCTACTAACTAGGTGGTGCTACATTGGTTTCATCAAGAAGGTGCCCTGCATCTTATTTTTTTTGGATGTGTACTGCGTGGTGCTTCATCAATCTGGATATTGCTCTGTTTGATTTGTGTTTTGACTGTATTTTGTAGGTTTCTATGTGATTTTTGTGTGGATAACTGTTACATTAAATGCTATATTTGATTTTAAGGCTATTTCACCGAAGGATATCTATGCTTGAATATTATGGGCTTTATGTTGGACCTGATCCATATGGTCCAAGAATTAACGTCTATCAATTGCATTTTTTCATCAATAACGAATTTTAGTTTCTAAGAGTATCAAGCATTCCTATTTTAGTTTTTTCCACATCATGTAATGAATTCGAATAATGCCAAATGTCCTTGTTATCTGTTAATCACTAAATCATTTCATGTCTTGTGAGAATTGAATGTTCTACCTATTTTGCTATTGCCTTTGTTTTGTGAGAATTGAATGATCTACGAATCATTTGTCGTTATCTTTTTTTGCCACATTTTGTCCTGTTGTCCACGATTAGAATTAAAAACGTTCCGTAATTTCGCCATAAATGCTGAACATGATTTGATAATCTGAATCCATTTTCCCTTCTTTGTTCAGTGGATGAGATGAAAGAGGGATCTACTGTGATCCTGCGCAATGCCAAAATTGACATGTTCAAGGGATCAATGAGACTTGCTGTCGACAAGTGGGGCCGTGTCGAAGTCACAGAACCAGCTAGCTTCACTGTCAAGGAAGACAACAACTTGTCCCTCATCGAATATGAACTGGTGAACGTTGTGGAGTGAGGAACTGGTTACTGGTACAAGTTAGCAACTTCTGCTGTGTCATAATGGTCAGAGAATAAAAGAAATCCAGGAATGCAGTCTACTTAGGAATAGAGATTTTGGAAGTCAATGGTACCAATGTTGCTTCTTAGTTCTTACACCTGACTCGGTGGTTTTCGCAAGTTGAACCACTGAACAGAAGATGGCATTAAAGGGGAAGAAGAATATAATGGAATTGGCTTCCAAGTCTTGCTTTTTGTTTTGCTATCTTATCTATTTACCTCTGGATTTTCTGTATGTTCGACTGCTACTATGTATTAGAATATTATATGTGGAAGAGTAGCCTTCATACTTGGTCCCTTTTTTGCCTTCATTTCATACGCAGTTTCCATAATCTGTAGAGCAAAGGGAAATTCTCCATTAGTTGGGGTGGGGGGGAGTAAAAAAACTAGATAGTTGGAAAATTTCAAAGAATAATGTGACAACCCTTAAAGAAGAACTTACACTTGGAAGAGTAAATGAGTTTTATAATTCCCCTAGCAAGTCATGTTATTGATAACAGCAATTATGGTTCTAATCTGCATAATTGAGGGTTTTGAAAAGGAGAAAGTAAAGAAAGGAAATGATGAGCATGAAGGGGTCTTTCCTTCAAAAATACTATTCACAAATAAAGAGATTGACTGGTACTGACATAGTCGTTATCTCATAATTCCTTAAGCTACATTATTCATGGTAGTGAAGTTGAGGACCAAAAGCAGGCACATGACACAACATAATTCCACATTTTGTAAAGCTTCTATGATAGCCTTTAATGGAGTTATGGTGGCACTTGTTGGCAAACTCCTTTCCTTTGGCTGCAGGGCACCACCTATTTTCATTCATTACCCTTGTTATCTTTTGTATAATAATTAATGGATAACCCCCCAACAAACTTTTGGGCCTTAGAGGTCCATACATAATAAGCTGCTGTATTCCATTACATTGCTGGCTGCTACACCCACTTCCACTTGGTCCCTCTCTTGTATTTTTTTACTAGAATATATCTCATGATGAATATTTAATCTCTTAATAAATATGTCCTCCAACAAAAATGAAGTCCAAGGTGGTTTCCATTATGATGATCTTTTCTTATTCTTACTGAGTTACTGTTTGATATTGTTAGTTGTTACATGAATATATATAAATGGTGATGATGTCACTAACACGTACATGAAACATGAGAAGCCTTTTTTTATGCTCAAATTATTAAATTGTGATGGTTCTTGATTTAGCTAGCTAGCTAGCAGAGCCTTGGTTCAATGCACAAGTAAGGTTCCACAGTGTACATTATTACTCTGCATTTGGAATGTGGGACTCCATTGTCTTTCGTTTTTCAGATGCACTATTTATATATAGCAGCCATCTTCTTTAGTACTTATTGCTTCTTCTCTACAAATACACACAAGTATATATGTGAATAATTCAATAACCCTAGATATATAAAGAAAAGTTTATTTAATTTATAATTATATAAAGATACACATTATATATGTAATGAGGACAAAAATAATGTCGAAAATGAAATCATATTATATATGCATGTGCACTAAATAGTTTGAAGAATGAGTGGGCTAGTTGTCCACAGAAGATTAAAGGGATGGCTTTAAAGAGTAGGACCTGAAAGTGATTATAGCACGATGTAATGTCTTGTAATATAAGTGGGAATCAATATAATCTCCAATATGAATATGAACATGGATTTCAATGTGCAGTGTTAAACCAAAGAAAGGGCGAATCATCTCTCTCACATGGATATGCATGGCTAGATGCTTGCTTGGATGATGGCAAAAGCATTGAAGAGAGACTTTGATCATGAAAACAAAAACAGGAAAAGAGAGTACAATCATTCACCATATTGCGATAGATCAACGTCATCACAGAAACAGAAAAAAAAGATAGAGATGTTATCTATCTTAGCTTATACCCAAATTGTCGGCAAAACAAGTTAAGATCAAATTAGAGGAACGCTATATATATTAGAAGCAAGTAACGTAAATATTCTTTTCAAGAGGACTTTCTTTATACATTCATTAGGGATTTGATCTGAATTACAACATCCACACTCAACTCTACTACATACTTTGTTAACCCATCATCATTGTTGTACTTAAAAAATTAATTCAATGTCATCATGGTTTATCTTTTAGATTCGATACAATAATATTGTTTGGCCACCGTAAGAAACACTTAATCACACTTAATCATCGGGAAATTTTGGGAGAAATCAAGTAAGAGAATATAAGATATAAGATAAAAAAACACCACATCCAACTCAAAACGTCAAGTTAATGAATATTTCATTTTATAAACTTTTTACTTTTTTTTTATTTCTTTTAACTTGAGACTAATTTTAATATTCACTTACATTTTCACTTTAATTAACAACTACTTAAACCTCTTATTCGACTCATTGTCATGGATGATGATGATCATAACAAAAATAAACAAAGCCTGAATAATGAATGCGGCTACGTACTAAATAAGTAAATATTATATGATTCTATTAAAAAGACGTAAAAAGAGCATTATTCTTTTTACTTTTGTTAAGCCCACATGCTTCACTTCTTTCACCTACCAATTTATTTATTTTTAAAATTGGATTTTAAAGTTCTAAGTGCTTAATTAATTAGAACTCTCGTTAAGCACGAGATGTACATAACTATCTAGACTAAAGATCAAATCTAGTTTTGTCGTCCTTTTTCTTTACCGCAAAGCTTGTTAGTGTTATTTTATTTGATTGATTAATATATATTAAACCTAGTCAAATATCTTTCGTTTGTCCTTAATAAAAACAAACAAAACAAAGGAAAGAAAAATGATTTTTTTTTTGCTTATTAAGGTTGCGCAAACTGAGATGCAACAATGTCGGTGATGATGATGATGAGTTAGTGTTACTTTATTATGTGCCTTCAAACATGGATATAAATAAAATTAAAATTACTTCTTCATATTTCTCAACAGATTTAATTAGACGTGACAGTGTAACACAGATCATGTATGATGTATCTCAAATCTGTTAAAAGATATATAAGATGAAAGAGTTAAGTTAAATCTTAATTTTTTTTAAAAAAAATAATAATAGACATGCTAAGATATATTTTTTTTTTTGAAGGGACATATGCTCTTCCTTTCGTCACTGTCTCCTTCTGCCCTTTAGAAAAAAAAATCTCCTTTTTTTTTTTTCACTTTTCCTTTTCCGAAATGGTCTCACATCAATGATGCTTCTCGTGCGTTAATTGGTGGGAATGAATTCAAACATTGAACGTGTTTTTAGTTCAAGTTTTGGAATTGGCCTTTTAGGTGAAATTTATCTTGTCGGCATCATTTAATTCAAAACCATTATCAAGTATTATGTGGTATTATGTCAATGGCTCTCATGTCATTATTCATTATTACATTGACTTAACTATGGAGAGAAAATAAAAATAAAATGGTAAATACTAAATGATACAGGTGCATAATTATTAAAATGGATCCTATTATTGGATTAATCAAGATATTCATGAGTTATCTGTCTGTTTGAATAGCAAACCAAACCGGTTTATAATCAGTTTTTTTATTTTATTATTTCGTGTTAATTATAATTTATTTTTATCAACTTAATTTTTTTTTTTAAAAAATATTATGTGAAGAATTTTTCTTTCTATCAACTTAAATTTTTGAAAAAATAGTGTTATAATATCTATATTGAAGTTAAATTCACAATATTAATTAGCAATTATTGCTATTTTATTTGAATATTGTTTTCAGTTAATTTTTACGTAGAGTCTCGCTCTTCAACAACATATAAGATATTACTAAATAAAAAATATAAATTAACAATTTAACACCAAAATTATTATTAAAAAAATAATTCTACGGAACCAACGTTAGGAAGCTATTAGGGAACCAATAATTAAATTATCATCCAAAATTTATATGAGATATTATTTGTAACTCATATATTCAAGATTAAGTTATCATCTAAAATTTATATGAGATATTATTCGTATCTATGTATTGACTCTCTATTAATCTAATATGTTCGCTCCCTAGTCTTTTTTTTTTTGGATTAAAATTTAGTGTTTAATAATCTTCGTAAGTATTTTTTTTTTTTTTTGGTAATGCCGTAAGTATTTATATATAAATGATGGATTCTTCATTTATACAATAAAGTGAGGAATGTGACAATATCCATAAAAGAAGCCGTTTTATTCCTTTATATTGGGATAATTATAATTATATTCTTTATTGAGTTGTGTGTGTCTTAAAGGGGACACATATATATGTTGGTGTCATAAGTACTACTTCAGACTTCAGACCCTTTATTAATAACTTTGATGATAGTGCTAAGTGCCAACACGTACCAATGTTAAAGCCATTATTCCCTACTTTCGAATAATTAACCTTTTTCTAATAAGCAAGTTCACTCTGGATATATTATTAGTACTTTAATTAGTGAAATTAAGATTAAGATACTAGCTATTGCATTTTCCTATTAATTTAATTTTTCTTTTGATAAAAGTGGTTTAATGGCACTAACTAAACTAAAATAAATTATTAGCAAAACTTTTACTTTAATTAACTTTTATTTGTCAAATCTCTATATATAAATTTAAAAAGTTTTCATCGGTATTATCTATAATCTATAATCGTTGATTTTAATTATAAATGTTGCGAAAACGTGGATATTTTTCAATACAGAGTAAATTCATATGAGTTTTACTATTATAGTAATTCCCAGGACAGATTGGATGAGGCACAATCAAGTCCCACTTAAACCCGGTCTCCTTAGACAGAATTTTATTAATAATAAAATTTCCAGGAAAAGCCGGAGAGAAGAGACCAGTTTCACTAATTCCAACCTCCTTAGACAGAACTACTACCACAGTATTACTCTACAAATATTTTTACCCAATAACCCACTAACAATAAATATTGAATACTAGCAATAAAACACAGATAAATAAACAAATAACAATAAAGAAAAGAAAGGAAAGAATACACCAATTGATAACGGAGTTCGGCCAAATTTTGCCTACGTCTCCGGTCAGCACTACTTGTAGCTGATCCCTTTAATATGTGAATATATAGAAGAGACTACATTTTTAGGATGATTTAAAACTAAGAAATATAACCCCTATATATATAAGGGGTATTGTTAGTCACGTAGCACGGATACTCAAGAGGGGGTGAATTGAGTATCTCAACAACAATGAATAATTTTTGCAGAAACGTAAATATCTAAGAATAATGAACAACACAAGTGCTTATACTAGTATTTTTCCAAGGGACTAAGTCAATTCCTAGCCACTTATAAGGAGCTTGTAGTTTCCA
>JASCZI010243507.1:0-11331 GCA_036250425.1 Stylosanthes scabra
ATTTATAAGCATCCCAAGCAATTTAGCCATTATGAATAGTAATTCACTGTTCACTAGCCGTTGGAACAGTAATTTACTGTTCACTAGCCGTGGGAACAGTAATTTATTATTTACTGCCGTAAAAAAAACGTATTTTTACTTTTTACTGGCCGTAAAAACGTATTTTTACTGTTCACAAAAAACATATATATATATCAATCTGAAGCTCCGGACGTTAGCTTTCTAACGCAACAAGAACCACATCGTTTGGACCTCTGTAGCTCAAGTTATCATCACTTTGGTGCACAAAGGTCAAGTTTGACAGCATGCACTAAGCTTTAAAACAGCTAACAAGTTATAAAACTTTTACGGCTATAGTTTTCGTAAAACCTTTTCTTTAAAAAACATTGTCTTGTGTGTGTGAGAGAGAGATAATAAACTTTGGTTCTTGACAAGAATTTTTACCTAAGTCCTAGACTCTAAAAGGTCTTCAATCTTGCGGACTTCGTTTTCTCGTCGTTGTTGTTGTTTGCTTTCAAGTGAATCCTCAAACTTTTGGTGGTTGTTTATCAACTCCACAATGGTTGTCATTCATCAAAACCTAATCATAAAAACCTTGCATGCATATTGTAACATGGTTTACATAAGGTATTGAAGCCCTCCAACAATGGACCTATACAATTGAGGCTTGTCAAATTTTTTTGAATCATGTGCTTGAAGTTTGATGCTGGAAATCATTGGAGTTGGCATTGGGTTGGCCTCATCCATTCCTGCTTTTTTAAGAAGCTCTTTAGCATATTTGGTTTGAGTGACAAGCATTTGACCCTTTTGTAAGTAATTTGCTTCTAAGCCAAGAAAATAGCTAAATCTGGCAGGTAAGGTTTGAAACCAAGCTCTTGGAGCTTGTTTCAAGCCATAGATTGCCTTATTTAATTTACATGCCAAAGCAGAATTAGGATGAGCATACCCTTCAGGCTACGACATATACATTGTTTCTTCTAATTTTCCATTTGGAAAAGCATTGTCAAAGTTGAATTGCCTCAAGGGCCATCCCAAAGAAATTGCTATGGAGAAAATGAGTCTGACAGTGGTTGGTCTAACCACTGGACTATATATCTGATTATAATTTATACCCTCAGTTTGATGAAAATCTTTACCTACCAGCCTTGCTTTGTATCTTAAAATCTTACCATTTGATTCCTTTTTATTGCAAAAATCCATTTACTTCCTACAACAGTGGCAGTAGGAGGTGGAATAACAAGATTCCATGTTTGGTTCTTTATTAGAGCTTGATATTCAGTATCCATTGTCTTCTTCCAATGAGGACATTGTAAGGCTTGAGTAACATTCTTGGGAACATTATTTATAAGATCATAAGTACAATCTAAAACAGGAGTGAGCAATTTAGACTTATGAATACCAGCCTTAGCTCTTGTAGTCATAGGATGTGTATTATGAGGTGTATTTGTGTGTGATGATAGTGGTGGTAGAGGAATTTCAATGTCTCCTACATGAATAGTAGGTGATGTGTGTGCAACAAAATTGATAGTGTGAGGTGTTTGTGTGGATGAAGAAATTTATTAGTCCTAGTGATTGGTGTCTTTGGTGTAGAAGGTTGTGAAGAATTTGTGGTTGTAGTAATAGATGCAGTGGAAATATTTTGTGAGGAAGATGTAGCAGAAGATGTTGGTGAATGAGGTATATTAACAAGAGCAGAAGTAGTAGTAGTAATTTCATAAATGGTAGTATCATGCTGAGATGTAGAAGTAGCAGAATTAGACGCAGCAGAATCAGAATCCTTTTTGCCAAATAGCTTAAAATAGGGGAAAATTGATTCATCAAGGTTAACATGCCTAACAATATATATTATGCCATCTTTATTCATACATTTATACCCATTGTGCTGAGAATCATAGCCCAAAAATAAACATAATTCAGATTTATATGCAAACTTGACTTTATTATATGGTTTAAGATAAGGATAACATGCACAACCAAAGATTTTTAAAAAATTATAGTCAGGTTTATGTTGAAAAAGAACCTCATAGGGACTTTGATTTTGAAGAACTTGAGTCGGAAGTCTATTGATGATATAAATAGAACTGAGAAAGGCATCTTCCCAAAATTTCATTGGTAAGGAGGCTGTGACAAGAAGACTTAATCCCATTTCTTTATGTGTCTATGTCTCCTCTCTACACTACCTTGCTGGTGGTGAGTATAGGTCTTGGCAAGGAGTTCTGTGAAGTCTTTGGACAAAAACTCCAACCCTTTATAAGTTTGTAATGCCTTCAATTAGCATCCACTTTGCTTTTCCATAAAAACTTTATACAATTTAAAGGCAGCAAACGCTTGTGATTTGTTAGACAACAAATATATACAAGAATATTTGGTATATACATCAACAAAACAAATACAGTATCGAAAACCACTTCTAGAATTGACAGGGCAGGGCCCCATAAATTAACAAAGACTAGTTCTAGAGGTGTATGATAAGTAGTAGCATTGGAAGGAAAGTGTAATTTATGCATTTTTACTGCAGAGCAAATTTCACAAACATGTTGAAAATGTGATAAAGATCCAGTAAAATCAAAGTATTTATTTAGAACACTCAAGACAGTTTTAATAGAATTTGACCTAATCTTTTGTGCCAAAGCTGAACATCAGAATTCTTATTCATATGACTGTTTCTATCAGAATTAGAATACAAACAGCTAGGAGTTACATCAGAATGAGCAGAATTCCAAGTGGCATGATTAGAATTTACGTTTGAATCAGAAAGAGAAGTGACAAAAGAAACAGTAGCAGAATTACAAGCAAATCTAGAACTATTATCAAAAGTCTTAGGTATCTTGAGATGATCAAAAGAATAGATTCCAATTTTAGTTTCGCCCTGAAGAAGATCTTTGGTATCCTAATCAGTGATCAAACAATCATTAGGCCAAAACTCAAAATAAAGATGATTATCAGCAGCAAACTTTGCAACACTCAATAAATTTTGTGTTATATTTGGAACATGTTACAAATCCTTCAAGATATATGCAATATTAGTAGGAATCAAAAAGAATAGAGGAACTAGAAGCAAGAATTGGTATACCTTGTCCATTACCTACATAAAGCTGATCATTATCATTTACAGTAGAAGAAGATGTGAGGAGATTTCTTGGGTCTGAAGTAACATGATGACTTGCACCAGAATCAGGGAACCAAGAAGCTTCACTTACTGTGGATGGAACAGTGATGTAGGCTCTAAGCTGATGAAAGTTGGTAGAAGGTGGCGGTGGCTGTGAATTACCATAAGGAATGGTGACTCGCTGGTTTGAATTTCCAGAATTAGTATTGAATTTAGGACCAAATCTATAGTAGCAGTTCCAAACAACATGCCCTTGCCTGCTACAAAGTTGGCATTAAGGCCTTGGATTGTTAAAATTGAATCTTCTTCCTCCTCTATTATTTCTACCACCTCTAACTCTACCTTGAGGTGCTCCTCTTTGGAAATTAAAGGCAATGAGTGATGATTCAGCTTCAGGAACCCTTAAAGATCCCATTTGAGTGATAATACTTGTATTGTACATAGTGTATTCATTAGGAAGACCATCCATGATAGCATGTATATGATCATCATCTCTAACTTCATATCCTATTGCTTGTAATGAATCAATTATCTTTCGAATTTTAGCCAGATATTCAAAAATAGTACCAGTTTTCTTTACCGATTTGAGCTGAGTCTTGAGAGTTTGTATTCTTGTTGAGGTTGCAGCAGTGAAGTATTCTTCAATTTTGGACCAGACTTGATGAAATTGCTTGATGTGAACCACTTTATTTTTGAATGTGTCAGACATAGATGCTACAAGCCAAGTTGCAAACGTGAGATCTTGATATTTCCATGCTTTGTAGGTTGCAGATTCAGTAGTAGTGTTCTTGGTGTCATCAGTAGTAACAAATTGGGGAGGAATTTTGGAAGGATCTAAATGATCTTCTATTCCAAGACTTTCAATGGTGAGGAGAGCTAAATATCTCCATGTGAAGTAGTTGTCCTCATGAAGCTTTTATGGCAGAGAAGAAAACTTCTTGGTTGTGGAATTAGAGAGTATAATTTTCATGGTAGCGGATGAAAAGGGAGAAGGGAAGAATGACAGCTGGTGAAATGAGAGAAAGGAAGCGATTACCCAGAAATTCAAACTCTGGATACCATATTAGAGTTATGAGTAACATGAAGAACTCAAGAATTCAAGAACCAATAACAAAGAAAGCTAAACATAGAATAGGGAAGAAGCAAGCGAGAAAGAAGCGTTGAGAATGCAGAGAGAAAGAGTAAAGGGTTGAGAAAAAGAATGAAAGCATTACTCAACATTATTCTTCAATTGTACACAATACATCTTAATATATAGATTAGGTAAGCAACCAAAAGGACCTAAATACCCTCTAACAATATAACAAATAACATAACCATCTAACTATACATCTAATACGAAAGAAATTGGGTCATTATGAAGGAATTGAATGAGGTATGTCCGTAATAAATTTGGACCATTTGGGCCCAATATTCGAAACAGTAACATATGTTATGTAATTGATAAAATGATCAATTTAACTAAGAAGAAAAAGACTATGGAACCAATACATTATGACTAATAAGGAGCCAACATATATTACGGATGATAATTTATATAAATTTTGGATGATAATTTATTGTTGGATATATGACTTACGGATAATAACTTATATAAACTTTGGATGATAACTTAATTATTGGTTCCCTATTAGCTCCCTAATGTTGATTTCGTAGCATTGTTCAACTAAGAATTATATTTTTTAAGATTAATATTATTAACAAAATCTTTTAAAAACGCGGTATCTTTTTAGGGACTTTGAACATGGATCTGCCAAGACATTTTCATTTAAATTATAGAACCGAGCAAGGATGTTCCTAAAGAAACGGCAACATTATGATCAATTTTAGTAGCAGCTCGATCGGGGTGATTGTATATAAGTATATACATTGCAAATCTGATTTTGATGCGTTTTCTATATAAGTAGATTGTGCAAATGATAATTAATTGTGATGGTGATGATGATATTTCTCGTACAGGTTGGGTTGTTTATATTGTAATACTCCTTAAATGTAACTAAAGAAGAAGAATATATAACTACTCGCCAAAACCAAATAATGTTAAAGTATAAATCATGTGAATGAGTTCTCTGATCTTAATGTGTACGACATTACCCACCATAAAAGTTACACATATAATCCATCAAGAACAGCCCTTTAAGAAATTAAGGATAATGTTGTTGAATTCTGCTGCTTTTTCAATTTGAGGGACATGGGATGCATCCTTGATTACCTCCAATCTTGCCTTATCACTAATTATTCTGTAACAACAATGCATACACATTATTTTTTTTTAAATAAACTTAAAAAATGAAAGAGACAATTATTTTAGTAAATAATATCAATAATTTATGAATAATAGGGAAGAAATCAGGGTGCTGGTAAACAAGTCAAATAATATTAATTGGATGCATACTCTTTGAGTTCTCTGGCCATCTGCACGGGAAATATACGATCATGTTCCCCCCATACTATGAGAACCTCCTGATGGGTTTGTTTCACCAAATAAATATGATCGAGTTAGCCATGTCATTTAACAATGATAATAATAGATTCATTCCTTATGGCCAGTATATGTATATAGCATACCTGTTGGAGAGGTGAAATGTTCAAATTTTCCTCCCTTCCAAGGGATAATCCTTTTAGAAGCTCCATCTTCTCCTTTCTATTGTCTGAGTACAGTTTCTGATAAATTATTACATTTATAAGTTATTTTTTTATAAATTATTACATTTATGAGTTATTGAAATAAGGAATAGCCTCAAAAACTCTTTTTTTCCCAGTCTGTTGAAGTTAAAGGTTAAAATTAAAACTTGGAACTATTAAGTTAAAAAGATAAGAAATTATTAAGTCTTTTTTCTTATGTCCTATTAGAATTTTTTTTTGTCTTCTCTTATGTCTTGCTAGGGTCTTCTCTTGTGTCTTATTAAGTTTATTTTCGTGTGCTCTATTAGAGTTTTTCGTACTCATTTGGAGTACCAAGCAATCAGTGATTTTGTGAAGGCTTGAATAGGTTTATTGGAAGACTCTTTATTCATAAATTTATTCGAAAAAGACATTAGGTATTTTGCAAGGAATTGTTAGGGTTTGAGGAGACTCATGACATTCCATAAACTGGAAGGGATTATATCCTACTCTCCAGAGAATGGTTTTATCTGTGAAACCGACAATCAATCCCTAAGGGTGGAATGTAAATTAAAGATTTTGATAAATGATTTCTATATAATCTTAAGGATAATACAGTAAAGCTATCTATAACTGTCAACCGATGCGCTAACACTTTTTTGAAACCGTATCTCCTCAAAATGATTCTTGCATCTCTCATCGAGATTAATCTTGAGTTTCAAAGATCTTCTTTTAAGTTTATTTAATATTTGGTGTACATAAAAAAATTAATCATTTATATAAAATATACATTGAAATACCAAATTCATACATTAATCTTTAATATTTTAATAAATGTAATATATTTTTTATATTTTTTTTTATCTTCTATTAATTTAAGTGTACACCTTCAAATAACTTTTATGGAACGAATTGTCATACAAATATTTTTATATAAAAATAATAGTAAAAATACTAATACATAAAATATTAAACAATTTAATTAACAATGTTGCTAAACAGCTGATAAAATTTTAGCTAATAAATATTGAGTTTGTTATTAATTTTAAAAAATAAAATTAAAAATAAAAACTGATTATCTAAAAATACTAAAATTAATTATTTAAAATAACAAAAATTAATTATCTAAAACAGTCAAAAAAAAAACATTGGTTAACATTAACTAATAAACATTGAGTTAATCATTAATTCAGAATAATAAAATTGATTATTCAAAATAATAATAATAATTAATCATTAAAAAATATTAAAATTAATCTTCTAAAATGACAAAAATAATTATCCAAATTAAAAATAATAATGTTAACTTATCTTATCCACTAAATTATTTGTGACCACTAATTTCTCTTTCTTTTTAATTAAAGATATCCAATTATTTAAGTATGGGGAAAAGAAAAAGGCTAAATAGTGAACTTACATGGATGAAATCAGCGAGGAGGAAATCAGGTAGAAAATGGAGACGCATGAAAAGAGACAAAGCCATCAATTTTCGTAAATGTTGGGGCCTAGCTGGCAACATGAGCTCCTCAATTCTTTCCAGCCCTGCCCTCTCCAAAAGCGCCACGTTATCCTTCTTCCTCATATTCACTCCCGAGCTCGCAATTACCACTTTGCCCACCCTCTCCACCCCCATCATCCTTCCCACGTGATACGCCACAAACCCCCCGTAGCTCGTGCCTATCACGTGCACCTTATCCTCAACCACTTTCTCCACCAGCTTCACCACCGCCGCCGCCTGAAACTTCTCGCTCCTCTCACCGCTCCTCGTCGTGGACCCACCGAAGAACACCAGGTCCGGCACGTACACGTTGAAGTGAGGCGCGAAGAACTGAACCTGTTGCCGCCATTGCCATATAGCCATGGGTCCGAACCCGTGTATGAGAACAAGGCATGACTTGTTTGGGGATTTCGTGGTGGGGCCCCAGTAGTGGATCGTGGTTTCGTCGTCCACCGCGATTGACTGAGACGAGAGACCTGCCGCCGTGAAGCAGCGGCGGAGGTAGATTTCGTACAGGGACGCGATGCTCATGAATGATCGGAGCATAGTACGTAGTTTTAGTTCTCAATTTAGCCCTCTACGTTTTGTGGAAATGAACCAAAGAGTGGGGCTTCTGGCAGGTATTGTTGGTTTGGAAGTTTCTTCTCTTGCGTTTGAATTTTGACTTTCTTGCCACAATTTTTTTTTTCTTATAATTTGATTGTTGAGGTGTGACTTATAATGAAAAATGGCTAAATGGCTACCTTGTTAGGAGAACATCATAAAGATTCTGTTTGGTTAAAAGATAAAAAAAATTAAACAAAATTGGTCACATGATTAATCATGCTGCTTTAATTAATTGCCTGAATTTGTCTCTCGTTATTGGATATGAAATTTGAATTGAATTGAATTGGTGCTTTCTTATTTACAATCAACCGTAGTCTTTAGTTGAATTAGGGAATAAGCTCTAATAGTTTGTTACTTCGCAAGTGTTTAACATAAATGTTTGATAAGTCTTAAATAATGATAAAAAAAAATACTAATAATAACTAAAAATTTTAAATCTAAAACATTGAAGAGAATTTAAATAATGAATAAATCAAACAAACAAATAAAACCTAATTTTCAATTATAATAATATTATAATAATAAAATTGAAAGAAAAATAAAAATTGGAAAAAAATTTTGATTAATTAAAAAATGTTTAGATTTTTGTTAAACCTAATAAATACAATGTTAAATTTTCTTTTATCAAAATATAGGTTAATTAATTGATAAGTATCTAATTTAATAAGTTGATCTAAAAATATTATGATTTAGTATTATAAAATAATTTAATAATTTTATTTTTTAATAAAAAATATTTTTTATAATTTATATTTTATACAAGATTCATGTAAAAAATAAGACATAATTTAATTTTAAATATTTTAATCATTTAAATAATATTATAAAAAAATTAAAATAAATATGCAAATCAATTAATACACCCAAAAAAAAGTACTCCAGCGGAATTAATAAGGTATACACGCCACGAATTTTGCTATGTAGTCACTGGTCATTATCCTTTTCTTGTTGATATGGAAAGTGTGTTTGTGAAATAAAAAAGGTAGATGGATGATGTAACATCATATACATTTATTGGTTCCGCGATGAATAAAGAAAATTGAATTGGGAGGGTGCTGTGCAAAGGGTGGTGGTGGGTATGGGTTGGTATGAGTGGCTTCTTTATTAGGAGGCGAGGGTGACCCACTCCGGAAAATCTTTCACTTTCACCAAACTCCTTAATTTGCTACACACATATACATCTCACACACTGCATTAAATATCAATACAGAGAAAATCTAGATTTTTACGAAAATTTGGAGAAGTAAATAAAATATATAAAACCCTAATCCCCAAATATAAAAGATTTTAAGAATTAGTTAAATTGATATTCTACTTAAGGTGGTTTATTCCATACCCTCCTTAATAAACACATGTTAGAAATAATATCAATTAAAAGTATAAAAAATATAGAAATTATTGAAATTTAAAATATATTTAACTATTTGATAATGATATAAAATTAATAAACACATGTTAGCATTAAATAATATCAATTAAGACCCTTAATTAAGAAGAGCATGGGAGAAACCACCTCTACGTAATTGGGTTTATGAAATATACTTACGTACGTACTACCTAGCATGCATTATCTACTTCTTTAGTGCTGTTTATCATCATCACACACATGATGAGTGTATAGTGTATACTTAGTATGGTTATATCAGAATTAAATTTTATTATTATTATATAGAGGTGAGATATTTTGAAAAAAAATTTAAATAAATAAAATTAAATCATTATTTATTAAAATACGCATTTCTGAGCATATTTACCATTTTAAATATCGTTACTTTAATACGCATTTCTTTGATAACGATATTTAAAATGATAAATATGTCCAAAAATGAGTATTTTGATAAATAACGATTTAATTTTATTTATTTAAAAAAAATTTCGAGATATTTTTTTATTTTTTCCAAGCATAGGTGATATTTAGAGCGCAATATATAGTGGATAACGGTCTTTATAAACGATGCATTACAGCTATAGGGTTTATGACATATATCTACTTATTGTATGGAGCTGAGTGGAGGCACATACCTTCACTAAATTTTTTGATATTTGTTTGGTGGTAAATGATATATGTATGTTTTATATTTTCGCAGTTCTTCGTCGTCCAAAAAATTTGGAATTATGATCAAATTAATTTTCTAAATTCAAATTGTATCAAATTGGCTCTCCATTTTTACAGTTATGACTTATGTTGGTCATTTGTAAATTTTTGTTAAAATAAATACCGACATGTATACTAAAATATAATGACGTCGTGATATGTTCGCGTCAACACAATATCAAAACGACATCGTTTGAGGGTGAAAAAAGTTTAAATTTATCTCACACAACACTTTAAATGATATATTTTAACTTCCTTTACTCATAAATAATGTCATTTTGGTACTGGACTGGTGCGAACAAATCATGACGTCATTTTATCAAAGTTCAGCGTGGACAATTAACGACCACATAAGTGTCTTTTTTACGGACATCCACGAGTTAAATATCAGATTGGCCCCTGAAATCTGAGATGTTGATCAAATTGGTCTCCAAAATTCACTTGGCATCAAAATAGTACCACACTTTTGAAGTTGTGGCTCGCGTTAGCCCTTCTGTTAGCTTCCGTCAAAACATGATGATGTCGTTGTTAAATGTGCCATTATGGACACTGTTAATGTAACATCTAAAATAATTGCCCAAATTATAATTTGTTTTATTACATTTTAGTTGCTAAAATAAGGTAATATTATATGTATGACTTAGTTTATACAATTAGAAATTTTTCTGATGTCAATATCAAGCTAAAATGATATACGCAATAAGTTTCTGTGTATTAAAAAAAAAAAAAAAAAGAACCACGAGAAAGGAAAAATAATAATATAAAAATAAATAGTGCATAGTAACTAAAATAATATAATATTTCAAATAGTAACCTGCATAGTAAAACTTCAAAACTATAAATAAGGCTATGATTTCATTAGTTTTTCATATTCAGAAATCAATAAGAAATCCTCTCTTTTGCTCTCTGTAGCTTTTCTCTAGCTCCTTCTCTTATTCTCTCTATTATAGCCTTAGTTTTATAACAAAAGATTAGGAAGATAGAAGAAGAAGAAGTATAAGATATTAAGGTAGATATCTTTTACTATCTGACTATCGTATATCATTAATATTATTTTTCTTGCATTATTTGGACTAGTGCGGATTACCGCCAGGTCTATTTAATATTATTATTGTGATATTATTTTCTTGCATTATTTCTTTGGACTAATGCAGACTACCGCCAGGTCTGTTTAAATATTATTATTGTGATTATTATTATTATTATTATTATTATTATTATTATTATTATTATTACTAATCTAATAATATTATTAATATTATTAATATTATTATAATGATATATTATTATATTAATACTACTACTATTAGTACTATTAATTCTGTTATTATTATATTATTATTATATATATTATAAATATATTATAATATATTATTATTATTCCTATTATTATTAATATTATTATGTGTAATATTATTA
>JASCZI010243509.1:0-10650 GCA_036250425.1 Stylosanthes scabra
AGTTGTTTATATTCAAAGTAAATTAAGCTTCCGCGAAAATTTATCATTATTATTATCATACTCAATTCACCCCCCTCTTGAGTATTTGTGCTACGTGACTAACACTCGCCACCGTTTCCTGCTTCTTCTCTTCCCCTCCCCGAGCTCAAGTTCGCCCCTGTTGTGATGGTCATCGAGTCCTCTCTGGTGACATCGATGTTAGCGACGACTCTGTTCCCGCCTTCGAACACAGCAAGAAGAACACGATCACCATAAAAACTGGCGGCTTTGCGTACTCTCTCTCCCCTGCTTAACGACGACGACAACACTTCCTTATTCTGTTGGCGCCGTTGTTGTTCCCACCCCTTCATCTTCTTCCACTGTTCATGTTGCTTTTGTTCTTCATAGTATCAACTTTTACTGTCTTTTCTAGTTTGAACAAAAATTGCTTCGAGTGATCACTTGATTTTGTTTTGATGATCACTTACTTCTGTTTAAATGACCACTTGTTTCAATTTAGATGATTACTTGACTGTGTTTGGATGATCACTTGTTTATATTTGAATGATCACTTAATTATGACATTGATAAGCCCATTTTTTATGGTTTATTGCGTGCTTTGAATCAGCAATTTATCAGCCTCTGACCACTTAAATACTTGCGAAACAAATGAGTTCATGAATAGTCGCTCCTCATGATATAAAATGCAAACACCTACTATTTTGGCCAATTTTATGCTATGTATTCAACTGTTTCACGTTCCGCTCGATGCCTTGATTTGTTTGTTCAAGCGTTTCAGGTTTTGATAAGCTAGAATCGGAGCAGAAGTGGCTAAAAAGGGCGTGAGGAATGAAGAGATCATGAAGAAAAGCTTGGAGGCCAAAACTGTCACCCATGCGTACGCATTGAAGGAGTGATGCGCATGCACCCTCCAGCATAGGTGCGTACGCACCTGAAGTTATGTGCGTAGACACCCTTCAAACTTGGGCGGCACGCATAACGGAGCTGGTGCGTAGGCATAAGCCAAGCAGTGCGTACGCACCCAAGCCTGAACTTCGCCTATAAATAGAGACAGATCACACCAATTTTTGAGAGCCCTCATACACCCATCATAGGAACGCACAATACTTCAATCCATGGCCGAGCACTCTTTTATTATTGCAATCTTATTTTCTTCGCTCTCTGTTCTCACAACTTAAACTGCAACCCAAACATTTTCATAACCAAAAGCAACTTCAGTTTTCAATTCCTAAGGAGAACGACCCGAGTCTAGTACTCAGTATTTTTAACTGGTTGCATCCTGTGGCACCTTTTTAACTAAATTTGACGAGGTTCCCGTAATGCTGGTCCAGAGCTATCTGCAACGAACTACTTGATTTTGAATTCTAAGGAATTTCGAACTGGTCTCGGGGGCCGCATCAAATTTCTGGCGCCGTTGCCAGGTAATTGAAAAATGAGCGTCTGTTTTTGGTTATTTGTGAATATGTAGATAGTGTAAATATGATAGATTTTTGAATTCTTAGTTTATTCCGTTTCTCTTTTCCATTTTTGGGTTGTTTGTTGAATGCTAAGATCAATTTCAAATCCTGACTTGTTGTTATTTGATCATGAAATTGAGAGAACCTTGCGGCATGCGAGGTAAGTCAGGCGTCAACTTGAGGTTGAGAACAATTTACGTGCTCGAATCGGAAACCTGGCATGTGAAACCAATTCTGCGTATTCCTCTGACTCTAACTTTGATCTTTAATTTTCCACTTCTTCTGACTAAGGTACATCCATCATGGGAAATGTTCTGAGACTCACACTAAAACAGCTCGGCGGTGCAAGCACTACAATGGAAAACCAGCCGACAAGATATCCGGAGCTGAATGCTAATTTTGAACTCAAGTCTGGCCTAATCAGTCTGCTTCCTCGATTATTTTGATCGTCGGTGAAAAAGAAACAAACAAAAAGTAGAAATAATCTTTTTATCAAATAACTTTGATAATAATAAAATTTAAAATATTAACAATGAATTTGCCAATTAATTAAGTGTATTACCTTAATAAGTGATTCATACATTACCATTAATTAAATTAATTCTAGAATTTCATTCTCATCACAAGCAAATGTTTCAATTATATGTTGCACATACAAAATTTTTATGACTTTTACAATAGTCATAACTTTCATTACATTTCAAGATATATTAGTTTAACACACAATGAACATGACATTCACAAACTGTGTTTAAATTCAAAATAAAATTTTCATTCCCTCGGTAGGAATGTGACAGGTTAGGAAAGTCTTATCTTCCCATTGACGCCTACATTTAAGCTGCAATATTATCCCTAAGAACTGCTCCTCGCCTATAATCTTCATTTTGTTAATATCTTTTCTCAATAATGCCATTGGGATTATTATTTTGTAATTCACGATCCACTTGAGCAATTAAATGTTGATCAGGATCTACACCCATTAAAAAATTATGTAGTATAATGCACGCAAGGACAATGTCAACTATATCCTCCACGTCATAGTATGGTTCTGTACCATCTGCTATTATTGCAAATCTTTTTTTCAAAACCCCGAAGGACCTTTCAATCACATTTCGTAAGGAAGAATAACAGAGATTAAACAATTCGTGTGCATTTTCTGGTTCACGTCCAGCAAACTCTTTCAGATGGTACCTTACGAATCGGTATGGAGTAATTAGACAATTTTTAAGCATGAATCCAACGTCCCCAAGATAAAATTTTCCTAAATAAAAAATTTGTGTTACAAAGAATATAATTTAGATATGACCTCTTTATCTAATCATGTTAATGTTATTTTTTTTAACGAACAGACCTTTTGGAATTGTGAGCCTATCATCCCTTGATAGTGCACTCTTTAAGAACTTTTGAATCATAAGCAGTGCCTTCCCATCCGGCTAAAGCATATAAGTGAATCTCATATCAAAGCCACATGCAGCGAGTACATTTTGAGTTGGCCATTCATTTCTACCACGAAATCTAGGTTGATCAGCCGTTGGAACTTTAACTCTGATATGCGTCCCATCAATGGCTCCAGCACAATCCTAAATGATATTACTTAATTAAAATAAACTAATATTTTTGTTGCATGCCATTTCAAATAACTATCTACTTAAATTATTCAACTAAGCATACCTTAAAAATATGGTAAAATCTACTGCTATGAAGAATCTCTAGTGGGATAGTTATTCCTGAAGGTTGCTGAAGAAACTCTTATTCGAGTAAAATGATAGCTCTTAAAACAACATGGAAATTACGACTAATTGTCTCTCCGGGTCGATGGAAGAAAAAAGAAACGGTTCTATTTTTTACATCATGAGCTATAATAAATAAGAATCTAGCAACTTGCTCCTCAACTATTACATGTATAGTATCTTTCACATGACCGGTTGTCCTTAACTTCTCACATAATTCTATAAATGCAAGAGGCCCCATTCTCAAAATATCTCTACACCTATTGGTTTCGTGCAATTCCTGCAACAAAGTGCCTCGAATTTGTTCTTTCCCAACAATATTATCTCTTAGTGGTTTGTCAATCCTATTGGCCTTCACTTTCAATAAATATAACATGTGTACAATGTGACATAACATTGCTATTGTTCAAACTCGCCTATTTCTCTCCCAATTCTCTTTAAAAACAGTTAACATATGTCTTTGAACTTTAGCAGTACGTCCCTCGTCATCTATAGGAGCAGCTAATCTATGATCTTTATTTTCAATGCCCAAGTTGAATATTTGAGATAATGAAAAATCATCGAGAAAGATGTATTCCATGTCTTACTATTAAACAACATTTCTCATAACAAATCTCAATCTTCATTAGTCAACTTATTGTATATTCCTAAGCTACAAAAACAATCAAACCAAGTTTAAAGCAAACAAATAATAAAAGGCAAATCTTTTCCTGTCCCAAATGGATTCCAAATTTAAATTTTATGAAATACTATACTATTTTTATGAGTATTAAATAGAATAAGATAAGATAAACAATAACAAATTTATAATTTCAAGTAAAGAACCTTGAGGATTACACGGAAAAAAAAAGCATGATGATAGAGAAAAAGATTAGGTAATAGGTATGATCGTATAGTCAAGGAGAGAGTTCAATGTACTTACAGGTCACTGTAGTTTCTAGCTCAATCAGAATAAACACAAAAACTTCAGCTCCAGAAGAAAGTTATTGTATTGCATTTAGGTTTTCTATCTGAGTTATAAAAAAGAAAAAGAAAAAAACATGCTAAGGTATGATCCAAAAACTTTGTATTTTTTAAAATAAAGTAAAGATAACAACTTTACACAAATTAAAGTAATCTTTTCTTTTTTGATAATTCAAACTCTCGACTTCAAAAAGAAGATTAGAGTGCATCAGAGTACACAAAAGAGTACACGATAATATAAGACTCAACAATAAAATACACCATAAAAAAAGCATTGACATGCATAATATATCATGATACAAAGACTCCAAAAGCATGCTACAACTAAACAATTGATGCAATTTAACTTCATCTATCGAATTTACATACCTTTGTCTTTAACTTCATGCGTACTAGCTCTTCAATGCACAATAAAGGATAACTTTCACTCAGTTTCCATTGTCCACCCCAAAATAATTGGCACACCTTATTAATATTGCACAAAAATGTTAGCTTCATGACCAATAAGAGCCATGAACTCCTCTTGTGAGGAAATCACCAATTATATATAGAACATCCAAACAAATATACACATTGACATACCCAACAAATTTGGACATTCAATGATATGTCTAAGACACAATTTTAAACACTATCCAACACAAGGCTATATCTATACCCATTAGGTCTGTAAAATTTTTTTAGTCCAAAAAAAAAAAGTCTATAAAATTTTTGCCCCAAAAATAAATTAGTGTGTGAAAAGAGCAATGGCCAAATGAAACACCAAGAAAAAGAAGAAAAACAAATAAAAGAGCTTTAAAAAAAAACCACTACCTCAAAAACTATGATGAGTCCATCGAAATAAACATCCAAAGTACGCAGGTTCGGCAATACCATTCAGACCCAAGTTCAGAGTTTCATTGCAAGAAAGGGAAAAACTGGTCATGCTAAATGGAGAAAAAAAAAAGATAGAAACATTGGCAAAAAAAAAATTATATAAAAAAAACTTTGTTTTTCCTACCGCCAAAATACAAATCGCACTATATTTTTTCTCAAATTGACAAAGCTCTAATTTGTTATAAAAAAAAACTAATGTACTATTTTAATAGCACACCATTGTTAAAATAAAAACAAGAATGATATTACTACTAACTAAAAAAGGAGAAAAAAAACCATCACAACATCCATACTGGATAACTAATTTCACTTGTGAAGAACAAAATATAAAAAGAAATTATTATTTATCAAAAATGATAGAATCATACCCAGCTTGAAATAATTCTTTGGGGCCAAAAATAAAATTATATAGTACTATTATTGTTATTCATATTAAAATAAAACTTACTAAGGTATTTTTTAAATTGTTTACTAATAAAGTAATAAATAAAAAATTATAAACAAATAAAGATTATAAAATACTTTAAAATGGTACTCATCGAGTCTTGAGTGACTTGAAATTTTCAACAATTGAATCAGAACTGAACCTTTAAGCAATTTCTTTTTCATGTAAATAATCAAACTATACGCGAGAAAGTCGTCTTTCGTCTTGTTTCTTAACCTTGTCTTCATTATTTTCATTGCTAAAAATGCTCGCTCTGTAGTAGCTGTAGAAACTGAAAGAGTTAATAACAAACGAACACTACTAAAAAAACAGCGTATTAGCTGCGGATTTTTCTACGATTTTTTAATAAAATTCATAGTTAATTTTATTTCCTAAGATTTTTGTTGCGAAGTTAAATCCGCATCATATGAGCTCGTGGATAACTGTTGCTGCGAATTTTTGAATTTGCAAATAATTTTGCTGCAAATTTTGTTGCGGATAACCTATGAAATTCGCATAAAATTTCATGAAAAATGGACTTTATTATCGAATTTTGCTGCAATTTTTTCCGCGAAATGGTGCGCAGGTAGCAAATTCATAGCAAAATTCGCAGATGCCAATGGCAACAAATTCTGCAATAAATAAATACGCAGCAAAAATCGCAACTAATCTACGCAACAAACTCCACAAATAACTATATTCGCAACAAAAATTACAGAAAATTTTTGCAACTAAATTCGCAAATACTTATGCTGCAGCAAAAATTATAGGTAATTATTGCAGCAAACGCTGCAAGTAAAAAATTTCGTAGCAAAAATTGCAGTTAATTTTTTAGCAAATTTTGCAAATAATTAATTTGAATTAAAATTCGTAATTAACATAACATTTGTAGCTAACTCCGCAAGTAATAAAATTCGCAGCAAAACCCGCAACTAATCTAAAGCATATATAGTATACTCATGACAGAATTTGCAAAAAAAACCATAGCAAACATTTGTAACAAATTTCGTAGATAAATATTTCACAACAAAATTCACAAGTAACCTAAAAAACATTATAATTGCACATTTTAGATTTACAAATAAATGTGAATAATATATTTGCAACAAAATCTGCTAATTAGAATGAAGTTTATTTACACATAATAAAATATAAAAAGACGTATCAATGATCATTCAATAAAAGAAAAAAGAATAAAACAATGTCGGCTTCAAATTAACATAAGTCTACTGAATATTAAATTATAAACCCTCATAAAAAAAAACTGACAGTCTAACAATATACTAAGATAAATAACATACTAAAAAAATATGTAATACCACACTCTTACTAAATATGTTCTTATCTTCATCTTCATCTTCATCATCATTCCCATCTTCACTATATTCAGAGTCACTTGATTCACTTTCATCACCTCCTCCATGTTGCAAAGGTGAGGAAGAAGATGTCATTACTAACTTCTCAATTAGCATATTCAATTTACTTTTTTTTCATCCAACTCTTTCCTCATTTCTTCCTTCTCATTTCTCTCTTTTTGTAGTTGAGTTTATAAATTAGCTTTACTTCTTATCTCAAGCCCCTCATTAGACATAGTTCCTATACCTTGTGCATTTGAAGTAAAAGTACTTTTTATTGAAGTACAAAAAGAACCAAATCCAGCAACTCTTCCCTTTTTTTTTTCATCCCATTGCATCTACCCAAATTTGCAAATCAGATGGAATAGATTGTGATTGTCCAGCATCATCCCCTAAAGAATTCTCAACATCAACACAATTTTGTGTAGATATTTTTAATTTTTTTCTTTTGAAATTCTCCTGTGAATTTAACAAATATAAAAAAGGTTTCAAAAATTAATCTTCAATAAAAGCTAGTAAAAATAATTACTCATTAGCCAATAACTAATTCAATAGAACTTAAATACCTACACCAATTAGTAACTCAGATATATACACCATATGCTTAGTATTGATTAGCTTCTAAATATCTATAAATAATTTATCTCTTATTTAGCATGTTTGCAAATGTCAATGTTTGTCAGCTAAAAAATAAATGAGCAATGAATTATAATAAATGTATTAGAAACTACACTATTGCATTTGTTTAGCAGAATCAAGACAATCAACAAATTATTCTCAATATGACAAAACATCCATAAAACAGCAACAAACCAAAAAGCTAAACAATAAAAGAAGTAGAAGACACAAATAAAAAATTCAACTACAACCAATCAATCAAAACAATAAAAAAAACTAACTCACATATTTGCCTTCAGCTTTGTCATGGACCCACTCATTATTCGCTTTCTTTTTATGTGTTCGAAAGTAAAAATCAGTCAGAGTCGAATCCTTTCCTCCATTTTCTTCCTTCTATTTCTCATAAATAAGAATTAAACAAAATTAGAATTACAAAAAATTAATTAAAAATTTTGTAATGAATGGAAATATGAATATCTATGTCAACAATACCATTCTTCTAAAATGAACTTGATGAGGTATAGAACCTCCTGTATGCAAAGACGCTCCTGCACAAGCCTCATGGTTCCTCTTATTTGTCTCAGATAATTTTTTTATTCCGATGACTCCCAAATCTTTACCAAATCTACATATGCTGTTTCTTCCATTAAACAGGTTTAGTTCCCTCCCTTTTAACTTGTTGAAAAAGTTGTGAAAGTTTTCCAGCTCCTTTTTTCTTAAAATTTTTTCTTATAGTTGCATTATGAATAGGATCCTATCTAAAACGTCTCTCCATGATAATCAAATCCAATAATATTAGTTATACATACATAACAAAAAGTAATAGATTTTAAATTATGTATTAAAACAAATGTCACAATAGTAATAGACACTAAATTATAACATTATAAAAGTGTAAGAATTACCATATATTCACCCCACCACAAATTTATAGTTTCTTTTGACATGTTTTTCCACCTAAGTTTGCCTTCTTCAAACTTAAGTAGTAGACATTTGACTTTTTTTTTCTGTCAAACATCTACATAACTCATGAATAGTTGATAGATTCTTCATTTCTGGATGTTGACGAGCATCAAGGATGAAATGTTGAAGTTGAAAAGGCAGATTAATCTTCTCTTATTCAGTGAAGTCATTGGGATAGTACCGGTCAACAAGAGTGGAAATTTTAGCAATATCAAAATTTTTGTAAGCATCCTTAGGCATGAGAGTAGAGCTCAAATTTAGTAGATTCACTGCTTGATCATTGAATATGCTATTCAACTCTTGTAATTGCTTATTGATTGTGACAAGAAATGTTTCCACTCTGAGATAATGCTCAATTGTAATATGATCTTTCTGGTGACGAGAGCGTCTTTGCCTTGCTACATAAGAAGCAGTTAAATCAGAAATTAGAATATCATGTTTCTCACAAAATGATTTCACATTTTTCAATAATTCCTCCCATTTATCATCTCTCATGCTTTGGATTAGTATTTTTGTAAAATGGAATAATTGCACAATATTAACTATGTCTTGAGACTGTTTTTGTAAAGTTTGACAAAGAACATCAGTTACTCCCATAATATCTTTCATCAAATGCAAGATCAACACAAAATCAAATGGGGTCAAGGTATTGTATGCACTATCCGCATTACCACGCTGAGAATAAGTTGATCTATCAACAATAACCTTTTGTAAAACAGTCAAAGTTGCACCATACATATTTATCAAATTCCAAACAGAAGAGAAATGAGAACCCCATCGAGTATCGCCAGCTCATTTCAAAGTGCAATTTGATTTGTCCATTTGCCAGTTTCAAGTTCATCAATCTCTAATAAATGAAGAATTTCATCTATCTTGGCAGCATGTAACTCATCATGTCTCTTACTAGAGGAACAAATGATGTTGACAATGAAAGTCAATTTTAAATAAAATTGATGCACAAGTATAACTTCTCTAGCTGCAGCAACCAATGCAAGTTGTAAGCGATGAGCAAAAAAATGAACATAATAAGCATAAGGAGAATCTTTTAAGAATAATGCATGCAATCCATTCCATTTCCCTCTCATGTTGCTAGCACCATCATATCCTTGAACACGAATATTAGATACATCTAGACCATGTGTGGAAAGAACACCACACAATTCTTGTTTCAAAGTTAATGATGTAGTATCTTTAATATGTACTAGATAAAAAAACGCTCTTCAATAAAGTCATCTATATCAATAAATCTAAAAACAAGTGACATTTGTTCTCTTCTGGATTCATCTTGAGCTTCATCTATTACAATGCAAAATTTAAAATCCTCAATTTCTTCACAAATATGCTTTTTCACCTTACTTGAGAGAAAATTTAAGATTTCTTTTTGAATTTCATGTGAAGTATACTTAACATTGTATGGAGCATTTTCTAACACAGTCTTTGCAACTTCATCATTATAAAATGCTATGAGTTTTATCATTTCAAGAAAAGTACCTCAATTTTTTTTATTCTGGAGTCTTATCATGACCTCTAAAAGCACAAGCTTGAAATGTTAGCCAACGAGTTGCATCAATGGAGGATTTTAGTCGTAAGCGGTTTTTTTTTTTAATTTCGTCAAAAGTGTGATGCTCAATTACATTTTGGATATGACCTGCTTGACTCAATAAATCTAGACACGCTTCACTACAAGATATTCTCATATTTCCGTCGGATTTTCCGTCGGATTTTAAGCGAAAATTCGACGGTAATGAAGTTTCCGACGGAATTTCCGTCGGATAATTACCCGACGCAAATATCCTCGACGGAAAATATTTTCCGTCGGATTTAGCTGTCCGACGGAGAATTTACGTCGGATGAATCCGACGGAAACCGGATTTTCGACGATGAAATGGGTTCTGAGTTTTCCGGCGGATTTTATCCGACGGAAATTCTTTCCGACGATTAATCCGACGAAAATTGGGATCCGCTATTTCCCACGGAAAATCCGACGGAAATGGTGAGCCGCTATTTCCGACGGAAAATCCGAAGGAAACTTGCAAGGCCCAATAAGGCTAGTTTTGTTTGTTATGCACTACCATAAGTATACCTGTTATACAGTATAATGAACAATCATTAATTAGTTGTATTATCACACCAGCTGGTAATGTAACATGCTATAGTATATTATAGTAGTCTCCTTTTTCAGAAGTTATCAGTGCAATAATGCATGACTTCAAATACAAGTAAAGTAAGCTATATACAATTTTATTTACAAATAAATGACATAA